>JAOTOM010002600.1:0-110257 GCA_034440615.1 Ashinkailepas kermadecensis | reverse complement strand
ATTATTGGATTTGTACTGATTGGTGGCCGCGGTCCGGGGGAACGGCAGAATTTCCAATCAGCCGGCGGCGCCGGACAAAAGCGGCGGGTACGGCCGCACGGGCTCCGATGAGATGCGTATCGCGACGCGCGGAAGCCAACGTCGGCAGGCGCGCGCTCCGCGCCGACGTACCAGTCCACAAAAACGCGTAATTACGTGATGAATGCAGGGCGAGACGGCGCATTTTGAGTGGGGAGAAAGAGTTGGATTGTGACAGGGGTCGCGGCGCTGATTCAGACGATGAAATCGGAGCCGGCCGGTTGTCCGACGAGGGATGTTTGAACAGGCGATCCGCACCGGCTGTCACCGTGTGCCGAGCCGGGTCGGCGCTATGATAGTTTGTGGGAGTGGCGCGGGCATTTGTAGCGATTCAAAGCGTTCGCCAATAACTCGTGCGATTTGGAACGCTCGGCAATAACCTGTGTGGATAATTGCGTTGTCAGGGATGACAGGAAATACGAGGGATTTTGAAAGGCTGTAACGGTTCGAGAATCAATGAGAACCTTGGCCGACCGGCGCCTGATTGATTGCGTCTCATGGGAAGAAGGGATGGTTAACAGCCTCTTTAAATGAGAGACGTTTTCCGTTTCCCGAAATAATTATTGTACCTTCCGTTAAGGACAAGGAACTGGTAATCGTAGGCATGGCTACCCAAAGACACAATAATGGTAGCCAATAACTTAAAACTATAATTATACTAATAACTTAAGATTAGTTGTGGAGTGTAATCTAACGTATTATTTTACTCATGTTTATGAAACGTAGCATGGTGTTGCTCCAAGTGAAATTGTTATGAAATCGACCACATTAATGTCAGTCTGACGTGACCATGCTAAAAAAATGTCACAAACGTTGCTACAATGTATGCATGGTTCAGTGGGAACCTCAGTATTTTCTCGCCTTTTTGGTGAGTAGATGCATGCTGATAAGACGTACATAGCACGTACGTACGTGGCATACTGAGTTTTTGGCACCTACTTCCTGTAGGATGAGCTACAAACTTTGTTTGGTCGTATTCTGATAGACCAGAGCTCGCCGCATCATTGCTTGTCTTTCACCTAAGCGTGTTGCGTTTTGTGTCACCAGGTGTTATGAGGCGAGTGATAGCGCGACAGAATTCCGGGCTTTACTGAAGAAACTCTCAAGACAGGTCAGATTCCGTCCGAGCGATGGCCCCCGTCACCAGGAGTGTAGCTTTGCATGCTTTTGGGAGGGTATTTCCCTCCCCCCCCAATGTTGGATGTACCCCATCAAATAATTTCAACTTTTCACATGTGACCATATGTGGTATGCCCCCACCTCCAACCTCCAATCCATTTCGGCCCGCCCATTGCCTTCATGTATTGTGCCCCCTCACCCTCAAATAATTTTCAGAAACCTATGTCCATGCAGTCCACGCCACGCCGGTGAGGCCGGTCGTCCTGCTTCAGCGGTGCACCGGACCCCGACCGGCGGTCCCAGTGATCCCGGTGATCCCCATGATCCCGATGATCCCGGTGATTCCGGTGATCCTGAACTGTGACGTGCGGCCGACCGCGTCGTCACCGACCCCGGCAGTGCCGCCGGGCTTCCGCACGAGGCGCGTCAGCCGCCCGTCTGCACCGGGAAGTGGCCGCACACCTGAGCTGGCCTACCCGTGTGTATTGTCGAGACAGCCAGCCGGTGTTGCGACCATGAAGCTGTCAGTCACCCACCAGGGCACATCGCTACAGGGAGAGTCTTCAGCAAAGCGTGGGAGGGCGTTGTGGCGCTAGACGCTGTTGTTATGTTATGTTGTTCGGAGGGGGATGTGGCCCAGGTCACTGTTGTTATG
Source organism: Ashinkailepas kermadecensis (assembly GCA_034440615.1). Classification (NCBI taxonomy): domain Eukaryota; kingdom Metazoa; phylum Arthropoda; class Thecostraca; family Neolepadidae; genus Ashinkailepas; species Ashinkailepas kermadecensis. The sequence goes on along the minus strand of JAOTOM010002600.1, from coordinate 108,405 downwards.
CTATGTTGTTGGGAGGGCGATGTGGCCCTGGTCACTGCTGCTATGTTATGTTGTTGGGAGGGTGATGTCGTCCTGGTCGCTGTTGCTATGTTATGTTGTTGGGAGGGCGATGTGGCGCTGGTCACTGTTGCTATGTTATGTTGTTGGGAGGGCGATGTGGCGCTGGATGCTGTTGTTCGGAGCCAATACGTCAAAGTAGCATTAAGGGAAAATAGTTTGAGCTGATAATTTCCAACCACTGTATGTCCGAAGCAATCGATGCACCCTGAGCCCCCGACAATTTCCAACCTCACTCGTTAAAAAAATCACTCATGCTCGCATATATTTCGCCTCAATTCATAGCCAACGTCATGAAAGTAATTAACTTTTGATGCTAATGAAGTCAGGGGAGAACAACTCGCGCTCATCGCATGGTTGATTTCAAACACGAATAAATTCACTTTCAGCCAAATGGTGTGATAAAGGCGTGGTGAATGATATTGTTAGGTAATGAATTTAATATGCTGAAAATCAGTATATTCATCACACCCTTTGTAGGTACAAAAAAACTCGACAACAATCTTCGGACTCAGGGCCCAGAAATTGATCAGCTGTGATAACTCACTCCCCTGTCGTCGTAGAAAATACAGAATCATTGCTTACCACACCCGGTTAGCTACTCCCGCACCGTAAGTAGTGCAATACTCGCATCATTACGTTATTCCCGTAGGCAATACGCACACTCGAAATTGCGGATCAACTCCACCGCATCGCTGCACGCGCTGCATATCGCCGTCCCCTACCTTGACATCACCCGAAGAAATATCAGCTGACCGCCATATCAACTCACCCGCCAGTACAATCATCAGCTGACCGCTTGCGCTGGCTGCGAGCCTCCCAGCAGATGAGTCGACCGGTCGTGGTGCCGCGGTACCGGTCGCCGTGGATCACGCGGATCACGCGGATCATGCGCGCTGCCGCGATCCACCTGTGTCGGGGACCGCGTCGGCGAACAAACAGGCACCCCGCCGGTCGTTAGTCACCCGCACCGTCCCCCGTCGGCAGGGTTAAAGGGGTAATAGCCTGATGAGATGAGGCCTGGGGGAGCGGCCGCCGGGCGCCGGAAACGGACGAGCGCATCACCGGCTGGACCGAGCACCCCCCCCCCTCTCCCCACCCCCAGCGGCCCATGGTACGGTCGGAGCCCCGTGCCGGGTCATGGGCAGGTAATGCGGCAGTGCAATCACCTTTCAATGTTGAATTGAGTACTTCGTTATGCAGCAGTAGCTTTTTAGATGGCAAGATTAACTTCGGAATTCGCAAGAGCAGCCTTGCCCGTGGTCCGCCGTCACTGTGCCGGTCACTCACGCATATCTGAACAGTTGAGGTTATCATTGGTGGATGAGCATGAAGAGATAGCTGCTACGAAACTGTTAAGCCCACGGTTCAGCCATCTGGTAGGTAATGTACACGGCATTATGCCGAACTAAATTGGTGACCATAGGACCATAGAGGACGCGACACATGATTGCTTGCTTAACGTGAGCACCTTATGCCTATTACCGTATTGGTTAGTGCATTAGCTATTTCAAATGCATGATGGTGTGTATAGCGTAACCGCACCGACAGGTTCCATGAATTTTGGTGTTGATGATAAATGTGTTTGGTGTATTTGGTAATCACGAATGCTTCTCGTTCACATACATCGAAATATAATTCGACTAGGGGAAGCTTTCAACCTTTCTGTAGTGTTATTTTCAGCATTCCTATCCCGATGTGTTTAATCCTGTTTAATGATATTCTTTTTCATGCTATCTAAATTACATTTTTAATTTGAAGCCTTTTTGAATGACTATTTAAACGTCATGTTTACTCCTCGCGTTTATGTTGTTCGACTATGATTATCCATGTTCGGTGAATGCCAGCTGTTGGTGTCTGTGTGAGTAAGTAAGGAAATAATACAATTATTTGTTCCCACAAATCCCACACCGAAGTGTCCGACACATGACGTCTAAATGTGCTCCACGAACGTCGTTGTCACCACATGGCATTAGCCACGACGTCGCTCTGATTCCTCGGATTACTTCACAGCCCGGTCGACGTCAGGTCGACTGCCGCGCGAGCGATGGTCCCTGGAGCAGGCAGATCGCCAGATTCGAACCCAGGCTTTCCGCTCGGATGTCGAGCGTTCTGACCGCTCGACTGCGGTGAAGCTGTGGCGCCGTGTGACGCCGTGTGACGCCTGCGCGGGCCGTGTGACGCCTGCCGAGTGACCTCACCACCTCATCACACTCGGCCGCGCCCTCTCCTTCTGCGGCGCCGCGACTGCCCGCTGCGCGCACCTGCCGAGACTGGTGACGTCACCGCACCGACAGGGAGACGCCCCGTCGGCTGTGCGGCGAGCCGGCCGGCGGCCGCTTTGATGCCGCTCGCCGGCGGCCCGTGATGCGGCTGCCGCCCGGCTGTCGGCGCCCCTGCCAAACGCCGCTTCCGGCTACCGGCTACTGTCGGCTACGGCGGCTACCGCGGCTACCGTGCCGCCCGCTGTCGCCTGCAGGTCCGGCCCGAGCCGTGTCATTGTCTGCCGTCGCCAATTACCCGTTTGTGGCTGCCGACTGCACTTTCTCATGGACTGCACCAACCATTAACACGTGTGCACCGCCACTGGCTGGGAGCGGAGCCGGGAGGGCGTCCGTCCGGCTCCGTCCGGTTCTTTCTGGGTGGGGCTTACATGCGATCCAGGCGGAAGTGATGCAGGATATGTACGAGTGCAAGACATGTTGATTTTAGGCGTGATGTTATATCATGGGTGCGTGCATCTGTGACGAAAAGAAAGGCAAAAATACAGGCAAAATAATTATATGTTCTGAGCAATAATGAGATTGTTTTATGATTAAAATTGTGTTACTTTACTTAATTACTTAATTTCATTCGACAGAAACTACTTATGGATAGATAGTTGGTGCATCCAAGTCAGCATGTCGTTTCAGATAAGCCCTGTCCTGTACACGCAACTGATCCACCGTTGAGTGTGTTATTGGTGCAATGGGGTTAAGTAATTATTTAATGACGTTCAGTAGGTCCAATCGGGGTAAATTGTGCTAAGTTATCGTGATAAGTAGGTTTTCATGTCAGCCACATTGAATGAGACATGAGGAGGTTTTCATGTCAGTCACATGGACTGAGACATGAGAAGGTTTTCAGATCAGTCACATGGACTGAGACATGAGGAGCTTTTTTCAGATCAGTCACATGGACTGAGACATGAGAAGGTTTTCAGATCAGTCACATGGACTGAGACATGAGGTCTTCATGCTAGTCACATGGACTGAGACATGAGGAGCTTTTTTCAGATCAGTCACATGGACTGAGACATGAGAAGGTTTTCAGATCAGTCACATGGACTGAGACATGAGGTCTTCATGCTAGTCACGTGGACTGAGACATGAGGAGCTTTTTTCAGATCAGTCACATGGACTGAGACATGAGGAGGTCTTCATGCCAGTCACATGGACTGAGACATGAGGAGGCTTTCATGTCAGCCGTAGATCTGACACTGAGTCTGACACTCCGACACGGAGACACTGAGACCTGATCTGCGACCTGAGACCTGACCTTAGACCTGACTTGAGACCTGAGTCCGACACTGAGCCTGACAGATCACGGACCACTGTGGAAAGGCGTGAAAGGACATATCTCTCTCGGGAACAATTCGTACGATTTTCGTGATCATTGAGGCACAAAAAGTATAAGTTACCCTGCCGGTTGCCGCGTCACTAAAGCCTCCAAATATCGTTATACCGGGCATCAATCTACAAGCACGAGGTAGCGCTATGTAAACGACCACCCATGGGTGGGTTACTTCGTGAAATTAATTTGAAGGGCAAATGATGTCTTAATGGCATTTTTTTCTGGGAAGGGGTGCTATCGGCTAAAAAAACTCGTTGAGCGTGGAGAAGTGGGTTTCACGCGAGCGTTCTGGAAGGGCGCCTCCATGGGTTGAAGTTTCGGTGTGATCGGGGGGGGGTGAAATAAATTACGGGGAGAAATTAATGATTGGGGGCAGTTTCCCCCTTAGCGCACACAAAGTGACATCCCTGCATCTACCACAAGACACTAGTCCAGCTTAGTCTGCTATCTACCATCTAAGTCTAGGCAGCTTTACGTCGGTGCCAACACATACTTTGGCTGCCGTGGGTCGGACAACGTACGCGCTTCCTTTACCCGGGAATTACCGCGCCGCCGGAATACTTGGCGTTGTGTCGGGCAGTCCCAGGCAGGAGCCTATTGATCGCACCATTAAACAACTGTGTTGAACACAGCGTCATCACTGCAGCCGCCGGCAGACAGCGGCTGATGCGTCTCAGCCAGGGGCGCCGCCAGGCTGCAGGAAATGGGAGGCGATCTCGGCCAGGAGCGCCGCCAGGCTGTAGGAAATGTGGGGTCTCAGCCAGGGGGCCGCTAGGCTGCAGAGGACAGGAGACGATCTCAGTCAAGGGCGCCGCCAAGCTGTTGAAAATTGGGGTCTCAGCTAGGGGCGAAGCCAGGCTGCAGAGAATAGGAAACGAGTTCAGTCAAGGGCGCCACCAGCTTGCAAGAAATGAGAGGTGATATCAGCCAGGGGCGCCGTCAGGCTGTAGGAAACGGGGTGAGGTGTCTCAGTCAGGGGCGCCGCCAAGCTGTATAAAATGGGAATTTCGGCCAGGGGCGCCGCCAGGCTGTAGGTAATGGGGGTCTCAGCTAGGGGCGACGCTAGGCTGCAGAGAGCGGGAGACAATCTCAGTCCAGGACGCCGCCAGCCATTAAGAAATGGCGACAGGTATCTGAGCCGAAATCCCCACGATACGCGGTCAGACTGCTAAAAGGAGGTGAATGTAGTCAGGGGCGCCACCGATCAGAAGAAATTGGGAGATGATCTTATTTAGGAACGTCATGAGGCCGTAGAAAATGGGAGATGATTTCAGCCAACGGTGCAGTCAGATTAGATAAAGAGGAATATTATTTCAGTCAGTAGCGATGCAGGTTATGGACAAGGGATAATATTCCAGTCCGTGGCGTATCCAGGCCATGTACAAGAGGGAGATTATTCGAGTCAGTGGCATATCCAAGCTATGCACAAGAGGGAGATTATTCCAGTCAGTGGCATTTCCAGGCTGTGCACAAGAGGGAGATTATTCCAGTCAGTGGCATGTCCAGACTATGCACAAGAGGGATATTATTCCAGTAAGTGGCATATCTAGGCTATGCACAAGAGGGATATTATTCCAGTCAGTGGCGTACCCAGGCTATGTACAAGAGGGAGATTATTTCAGTCAGTGGCATGTCCAGGCTATGCACAAGAGGGATATTATTCCAGTCAGTAGTGTACCCAGGCTATGCACAAGAAGAGCACTTTCCTGCAGGAGCATGACACTCCATACAAAGGAAGCGACTTCAGTCAAAGGTTGACCACTTTCTACAAAAAGGGCATTCATCGGCAGCGGGCTTGGAAAGAAAGGTACGTGTTGGCTAGGCTCGCGACAAGGACTGGGAAGGAGAGGTGAACCACAGTCTAGAGGTACGTGTTGGCTAGGCTCGCGACAAGGACTGGGAAGGAGAGGTGAACCACAGTCTAGAGGTACGTGTTGGCTAGGCTCGCGACAAGGACTGGGAAGGAGAGGTGAACCACAGTCCAGAGGTACGTGTTGGCTAGGCTCGCGACAAGGACTGGGAAGGAGAGGTGAACCACAGTCTAGAGGTACGTGTTGGCTAGGCTCGCGAAAAGGACTGGGAAGGAGAGGTGAACCACAGTCTAGAGGTACGTGTTGGCTAGGCTCGCGACAAAGACTGGGAAGGAGAGGTGAACCACAGTCTAGAGGTACGTGCTGGCTAGGCTCGCGACAAGGACTAGGAAGGAGAGGTGAACTACAGTCTAGAGGTACGTGTCGGCTAGGCTTGCGACAAGGACTAGGAAGGAGAGGTGAACCACAGTCTAGAGGTACGTGTTGGCTAGGCTCGCGACAAAGACTGGAAAGGAGAGGTGAACCACAGTCTAGAGGTACGTGTTGGCTAGGCTCACGATAAGGACTGGGAAGGAGAGGTGAACCACAGTCTAGAGGTACGTGCTGGCTAGGCTCGCGACAAGGACTGGGAAGGAGAGGTGAACCACAGTCTAGAGGTACGTGTTGGCTAGGCTCGCGACAAGGACTGGGAAGGAGAGGTGAACCACAGTCTAGAGGTACGTGTTGGCTAGGCTCGCGACAAAGACTGGAAAGGAGAGGTGGATCCCAACCTAGACTTGGGCAAGTTGTGTGTGGGCAATAAAAGCTCGGCCAGGGCACTGGTCATGGTCTTTAAATTAAAGCACCGTGCCAGCCAACGCACTAGCAATCGCCTTCCGCTGAACCTTGGGGTTTATCTGTAACATAGATACAGTAATGTCAGTCAAAAGAAACAAGTATTTAGGTCCGTTTTTCATTCCAACAACGATATCAATGGCTTGCCAACCATGATGTACATACCTTCGAACGTGTGTACAGCTGGTATTTAAAGCACGCAGCGGGATGCTCATAGTTATCTGCACTTGAATGGATAACGACAAACGAGCCTTCCCCGCTCTGTTATTGCTAGCATGAATGGTATCAACTGCCATCCCTTTCTATTATGGTTTGCTGTTTCAAGCCTATCCACCGAAGTGCAGAATCCATGTCGGAGCTAGTCAGACGCCAAAGTGGGCGATAAGAGTCATATTGACCCGAATATGACTCAGGTTGAATGCTTTGTCCTATGTTTGGACGTATCTCAGATGGTGAGGGGCACATGTTATCACCTAGATCTGCTAGTATATCAGGATTACGACTTCTCCCCGGTGGTGCAGGCCGCCAGCCACACCGAGTGCGTTTGCAACCGTAGCGAAAACACTGGATGAAGCCGGCTGATGTGACGCTGGTTCAGATGTGTGACGGTCGTTGCAGTCGGGCCGTCCGTCGTACACGGTGGCCGGTTTGACAGCGGCGCACAGCACGCCGAGAGCACCGCCATCCGTCGTCCAATTTCCTCTCTGTTTATGGCTCGGCCGGCGCTGTGACCCGATGAAAATTATAACCGACCAGTCAATCGAATGAGGCATAATGGCCGAAGGAGATTGGCCGGTCGCCGGCCGGGCGGCGTCGCCGCTGGAATTACGGCTGAGTTATTACAAAAGTTGGCGTCCGTGTGAGCGGCGCTGTGTCGTTTTGACGGATCGACGCGCCTTTACGACAGGCAACGGCCGGCGTCTCGTCGTAGCGCCGCGCCGCGCCGCCATGGCCGCCGCGCCGCAGCTGTCGCGTCAGTGGACGCCGCCATATTGGCAGCCACGGCCGGCACACTGTGGCCACGCAGGCCGGCGACGGCGCAGTGTTCAGGTGGCACGCGCAATGTCCGCCAGACTTCGCGTTAGGTGTTCTCCGCTTCGGTGGAATTGGCCGGCGTTGATGTCTCCATTCCCCTGCATTGTGCAGAATGCTGTGCCGGAGAACACGGAAGACTTGGATATGGCATAGCACGCTATGTTTGTCAGCTGGTGGAGACTTGTTGCCATGGTGTCGTGGCATTTGTTTGTCTTCAACCATGACTTGTAAAGATAAGACCTGGCTAAAAGAAGCCTTTCAAAATCCCTATGTTATTCCTATGGAGTTTTCTGAGCATGTTCATTTGATTCGTTCGAAGCGACGTCACGTCAACTTCGGAGGCAGATGGAGGCCCTATCCCTGGATGGAGGCCCTATCCCTGGATGGAGGCCCTATCCCTGGATGGAGGCCCTATCCCTCAATTACCCACATTCGCCTTTGCAGTGGAATACAAACTATCTCAAAGTTCGGAAATGGGGATTTTTAGTTTGTCTATCAACAAAGTCGCAACAAAATGAACTCCCATCAGTATCGTCCGTATATTTAGCAAACTATGTCTGATGGCTGTAAGCCTCATAATGAACATCCTCAAACACCAGCATACAATGAACAATACATTCCAGACCAGTCAAATCGCACTGCGATATATAACACTCTAGTGTTCCCTAGGGCCATGGACAGCAAGCGAGTAAACTCGAGAAAAGTGACTGAATTCAATAACAGTCCAAACGCAGTGCGATATGTTCCACTCTGGCGTTCGTATGGCCACGGACGCTTAGCAAGCGAGTAAACTCGCGAAAAGCTGGCCGTAGCAATTTTTGGAACATCTCGAGATGTAACATAGCTCACGCTGATTGTTATTCGTATTTATGACAGGAATTTATTCGAGTTATCTTTCGCTTAGCAGCCTCAGAATGGCCGGAAACCGGTCCGTGATTGCAAATAGGCGGACAAGCTCAATACAGTCGAAACTGACCCACTGTGCTCCGCCGTTTTTGCAAGAAGATTAGAGTATGGCTGCAAAATGAGATGTTTGGCTCTGAAAAGCCGAAGAGCCCATTATCATTGGGCTACAATAATTGTTTTCACTCGTATTGATAGCCGGAGACAGATACACAATTGGTGAACCAATTTAAGCAGATTTCGCTCGTCATAGAGAAAGGTTTCCACGTGCACACCTGTGCACACACACACACACACACGCGCGCGCACGCGCGCCCACACGCACCTTCACACCATACACAGCCCCCCTCCCCCCACACACACACGCAGGCCCACACATTCCTCCACACCAAAACACAGTCCACTACATGCATATCTACACCCCCACGGCCTGCACGGTCCCCCATACGTACCTCTACACTCACAGACAGTCTCCCCACACACATACACATCCACGCCCACATGTATCCATACATACATGCACAGTCCCCCACATGTACCTCTACACCCATGCACAATCCCCCACATGTACCTCTGCACACATACACAGTCTTCCACATGTAACTCTACACCCATACATAGTCCCCCACATATATATCTACATCCATACACAGTCCCCCACGTGTACCTCTACACCCATACACAGTCCCCCACGTGTACCTCTACACCCATGCACAGTCCCCCACATGTACCTCTGCACACATACACAGTCTTCCACATGTAACTCTACACCCATACATAGTCCCCCACATATATCTCTACATCCATACACAGTCCCCCACGTGTACCTCTACACCCATACACAGTCCCCCACGTGTACCTCTACACCCATGCACAGTCCCCCACATGTACCTCTGCACACATACACAGTCTTCCACATGTAACTCTACACCCATACATAGTCCCCCACGTGTACCTCTACACCCATACACAGTCCCGCACACGTCACGTGCGAAAGTCAACAGGCAATTCCCCAGTGTTTGCGCCGGGTGGAACTCCAATATTTCGGACGGTATACACACTGACAATGCGGCGTTATTACAGTGCCGTGCAATATCGCTCGTCCGAGGGCGTCATATTGTTTTGCGAGTGTTTGCTCTGGGCTTCACGCACGCATTTGGGTCGCGATTTCGTCCTCGGTTACGTCCTCCGAATACGGCGCGTCGGAGTAATATGGCGCACCGAGCCATCATACAATTTATACGGTTTTGATGCGTCGAGCCATCTCACCAGAGTACTCAGTCCGCCCCCGTCTCATCATACGGAGGGGCCATAAAGAGACCCAGCTGTCATGTGGAACACTTGGTGGTTATAGAGAGCACCTGGTTGTCATGCAAAGCCACACGAAGTGGCTCCCATCAGACAGACAGTCCGGTCATCACCCAGATTACCTGGTAGACGCATGGAGTGTCATCCAGTATTGTAGAGCGTCTGACCATCATGCAGTATGTCAGATCAATCAAGAAGTGAAACACGCTCGCATATTTAACGCTCGCAGTGAGGGGTGGTCAATTTCAACAGGCTATCCACCTGTCAGGCATAATTGGCGTCACAAATAGCTGGGCAGTCAGGCTGGGCGTCCTGGCACCTCAATATCCTGCGTAGGTGTACTGTTTCCTACCGCACCTATACCTATGCAGGATATTCAGGTGCCAGGACGCCCAGCCTGACTGCCAAGCTATTTGTGACGTCGATAGTGCATGGTCGTGGCTGTTTTGTTGGCATGAACAAATACATAGGAAGGGTTGCACTTGTGGCCTCTGCTGTTGGTGCGTACTTCGGCGTCTGGTGGTGGTCGGGTGTATTAAACGTGCCTGTTGGTGGTGTGTTGTGCTTGCAAGTGAGCACCTTGCAAGAAGAATGGAAGGCGTGAAATACAAGTTGCGTTTGATGACGAGTTCATAAAGGTAAAATAATTTGAGATAGGGGGCTTCATCCGCATCGGCTGTTTTGTGTACACTGGTGGCGGCGCTCTCTGGGACATGACTGCCCGCAATGCCAATCACGTCCAGAATATCTAGTGTACGCCACAGGCATAATGCCAAATTCGCTTCCAGCAGAATGCTCCAGAACTACTCCAACCTTGACCCACCTCCACTCCCAGAATGTCCACCGATGCTGCTGTGCCCTGGTGGAGATGTACTGCACCGTCCATCACCAGTTGGCAGTAAGCAGCTGTAGACTGACATCTGCTCTAGGGGATTCGGTGGGCACAATAATTTCCAATTCCCAAATGAGCCTGCCCCGTCAATGTTGCTACGAGTGAGAACGAAGCCCGAGCAAGTTCACTGTCGTGCATGCATGTGCACCAAACACGTTCGCGCTATTAAACTAAGCTTAAATGATAAGCGAATCGACCCAACCGTCTCGCATTTCGAAAGCATAATAATTATTTCCTACAGTGTTTCATGTCCCGCCATCTTCACCCAAAATTACATCTGTATCTTACATTCCGTTTTTTGCCGACTTTCGGAGCAATTTCTCCTCTTCAGTGTCCCTTTTGTAAAACAAATCGTATCCCTCGGAATTCGCCTTCCTTTGTGGCGGAGTAGGTCGCTCGTGGCTGTGTAGGTACGTAGGGGTCCTGCGTTCTGCACTGTTCCAGCCAGTGCTCTTGACCTCGCCACCGCCGTTTTCTGACGACAGCGATATCTCCTACCGCACATTTCAGCTCGTCTCCAGCTCTCGCTCGGCCAACTCCCCAAATCACTGCTTACTCTGGCCTGGTCCACTTAAATCGAACCCCGTCCGTCTGCTGGACGCCATTGATGAACCATCTCCAGCGCATGCCCTTCTCTTTGTTCACCACGTCCTGGGTGCGTAGGCATGTCAGCGTTTCACATCAAATGATAAGTGTTGAGATAATTTTTACACAGCGCCTAACCGATAATTTTGGTGGATAATTATGCGGAAGTTCAATTAATGGTCAAAAAGTTGAGGGATAGCTATCGTGGAGAATACAAGCACCTCTAATTATTTTCCGATGATAGGATTTCGTTATATTTTGTTGCTACCAGGTAGGAATTGGCATCAAGGTAAGCTCACATGACCTATGCATACAATGGCTTGCATTGCGAACACACCGCGGGCATCGCAGCCTATAGGAAAGAAACTCCTGAAGGCACACTATAAATGTTAAAATGTACATAAATAGAAGACAGGAAATAGACAGCAAGTGACAGAGGAGATAAACATGGGAATAGAAAGACTGAGGCAGGGAGGAGAGAGAGTGAGAGAGAGGGAGAGAGAGAGAGAGAGAGAGAGAGAGAGAGAGAGAGAGAGAGAGAGAGAGAGAGAGAGAGAGAGAGAGAGAGAGAGAGATAGGGGAGAGAGGGGGAGAGAGAATGGGAGAGAGATAGACGGGCAGATGGACAGACGGACAGACGGACAGACGGGCAGACGGACAGACAGACGGACGAGCGGACGGACTGGCGGATGGAGGGTTATGAGAAAGAGTGGTGGAGTCGAGTATCCTGTTTTGAATGCGATCCACCCTATCGCCCCATCCATCACCACCGTAACAATATGGCAGCCCATGAGCTCATATCATCCATAATACCATAAACACGCTCCCAAACAGGGTCGTTAAATTTGTTTGTACACCTGCTGTATCGCTACATTAGACGGTGATGGCGCCATTAAGGGGCCAATAGGCCGACTGTGAAAAATGACGAACGGAGCGCAGAGGATAAGTGAGGAAAGAGTGAAGCGGCACGGACGGCTGGTAGGAATAGAGGAGGAGATGCTGAAGGAAATATGGACATGCAGCCGAAACATTGAAGGCAATTCTATTAATTGTAATTTTGAAGTTATATTCTGGTACCACTTGTCGAGGGTGCAGTGCCAAGGTGGTCTCTTCAACAGCGCTCTAGCAAGTCACCACCTAACCCAAGAAGGTCGAATCCGGTACCATCGTGTTTGAGAAAGCCTTTACTCACCTGGTTTTCATAGACCTTGTACTTCATGCCTCAAAACGCTAGATGGTTTCAACTTTCTGTGACGTCGAAAATGGTGACATACCGAGTTCCATGGAGCTTCGTAGAGCTACGATGTGTTGCAGAAAATCCTGTTCGGTGAGAATGACTAGGACGTCATATTCACGCCGGAGTGAATAAAAAAGAAGCAAGATGTAGGGTCGAGGAGCACACAAATCCGCCTTCTCTAAAATGTGCCACTGGGTTATGGTATGCTGCTGGCGCCAGTATTTTTATTCCAAGAATACTGCCGAGGGATTTTTTTTCTCAATTATTAACGAAAATCCCCATGTGCAACGCTAAGATGCATAGACCACAACACAATTACGAAAATTGAACCATCGTACCAAATGCCAATATTCCAACTTCACCAATGGCAGGTTCTTTGTGTGCCTTGCATACAATGTGTGTAAAATGGGAAACGCCGCGGTAATATATCACCACTGCCATCTGGCAAGCATTGTGGGCAGCAACTTCTTAACATGCATTTCAACTTTGCACGAGTTGCTTGTTCGCTAAGCTTCACTTCCAGTTGCCTCTATAAGTGGAACGAGTTCAGCGCAATCTCAGCTGGCAGATGATGGCGGGTCGACATATGGACCACTGGCACCCTGGTCGGGCTCCGACTGGCGCTGCTCGGGCCGGGGGCCGGCACCGGGTCCCCCTTTATTGCCCCGATACGGTCGTGTCCTCAGTCGTTATATGGCCGAAGGGACGACCGTTCACAAACAAACCCGACCGGGCGGGTTCAAGACAGTCGAGGCGTTCATCCACTTCCCATTCGCCGGCTCTGGCGCGATTTTCCTTTCCCGGTAGGCATCCCCTGGCAGTCTGAATCATAGGATGTTTGTAATTGTTCGTTCCTTTGTCACCACGTAACCTCCTTTAGCCGTCTTGGTCTTCGTTCATTTTCCCACCCCACTCGCAAGACGCTGAGTGTAATTGAATTAGCTCGCAAAGGGAATGTGATTGTATGCATGTCCAAAGTTCGCCAAGGAAAACACTTTTGATCGGCTTCTTCCTAATCCGCTGACTACCTGTCCACGTCGTTAGATGGAATGTTGTCAGCATCATCAGGGCTACGAGAGAAGTGCTAGTCGCAACGGACCCCGCCACCGGAGCAGGGCAATTGGTGTGCAAAGATACTCAATTGTTTTTATATTCAATTTTGCAATGGACATCTCGTGAAGACAATACAATTAAAGAAGCCCTCCAACTTGCTGCCAATATCTTTTGTCTGACTTCCATGTGTCTCAGTCACAATAGGCCAGTTGTCTCTCACCGCCATCGACATTCAAAAGAAACGGCAAAGGAAGACAAAAACACGGAAGATGCAGCATCATGAAAGATTATGTATTGTCCCAATAATGAAACGCTGATATCGAAGCAAACAAAGGAAAAGACGCGCTGAAGCAGCACAAACATGATGAAAGTGTGCGCATGCGAGAAAAAAATCAATAATTATTTCCAATCAAATTTCGCTTAGATATAATTATGAATCCTAAGGCTATGCCAATTCCGTTACGGTCAAATTATGAACACAAGATTACTACCCTTGGTGCTATTTGGCTACTCCGAGGCAGGTGTTGACCTCTCAGAGCCGAACAGAGCGTGTAACTTCAGTGTTGAATCTAAAAACGAGTCCGGTAATTATGGAACTAATGATACTAACCTTATTTAAACATGACCATCGCATTCAGCCTTAAGAAAATTAATGGCTGGTTTTTAGACACCTATGTCATCACGGACCAACTGAGGAAGATAAAGCAAACTTGCAAATTGAAAGAACACGGGAGCTACCACATCGACTACGTTGACTACAGCTATGTTGACCACATCGACGATCAGACGTAGCTTGAGTTCATCACATGGGCAGCATCCCGTAGAATTAGGCTGCTAGAGGAGCATGGCCTACCACACATTTGGCAGAATGACGGTTTTAATTCATTTTTACCTCGCAAAGACGAGCAGGGTCAGGTACCCAGGAGTTCCTTGCAACTATTGAGAGTAAATACCCCGTTTGGCGCAGCGAAGCTAGTTCTATCCTATTGTGACCAATGAAATTTCACCTTACGAGTATTGCCACCAAACCCTGCGATGGATCTCATTTATAAAAATCTGATTATGGACCTGCGCCTACAGTTCATGCCCATCTTACACCGTCCTATCGCTGTGATGAGTGAGTATTAGTTAATGACTGAGGAACTACCAGGACAGATTGCTGTGCATTTAGCCCAACCGAAATATGATAATCGAAACCCGAACTGCTCGAAAAAGAACATATACGTTTCGCTACACGCAAAAAGTAGGCTCATGCTAGAGAATGGACAATTAGTTCAGTTTCTTTCCCCGATAAACGGGTGCACATTTCCTTTACCATGCTACATGTTCTGGTTCTTGACCAAGACGTGTTCAGCTGTAGCCAAACGCCGCTTTCCCTTCACTTGATAGATTAAAAGATACAACCCTAGATACCGAGGTAATATTTCTGTCATTCTCTTTGCCTTTTTACAACAAGGCAGTAAAGCCCAATGACAGCACTATCAGAATGATCTCCGGCTGTTACAGGTTCCTAATATTTATGTATTTTTTCTGTTCATTGTGAAGCGAAGTGCGTCCTTCGCAGAAATACACATATACCTGGACATTTTTTGTATAAATAGCCGAACGTTTTATTTCGTTTTGCTTTTCTCCAGCGCATTGCTATTGGCCAGTTTCTTGGTATTCTACTGTGTGTACTGTCTTCCCGCGCACGTCATTGGCAGCCTGAACAGAAGGCAAGCAAGGCAAATAAAACAGAACAGAAACATCACGGTGCACTACTGCAATGCTCTATTTCTCTGAAAGGTGTTGCACTATTTCAGACCGTGCATTCGATTTCCGTTGATTCACCGCATGCCGCAGTCTGGCAATGAGCATCCAACACTCCGACATGTCTGGCCAGACCTGTGCACCACTACAACATGTCTGGCCAGATCTGCGCACCGCTCCTACATGTCTGACCAGACCTGCGCACCACTCATACATGTCTGGCCAGACCTGCGCACCACTACAACATGTCTGACCAGACCTGCGCACCACTACAACATGTCTGGCCAGACCTGCGCACCACTCATACATGTCTAGTCAGCTTCTACTAGTCGTGTCCGCGCTCTCAGCCGTCGTCTCAGCCCACGCCGTGGCTGCGGGCATCAGTGGTTGCCATGGCGACATCGGCTGGTACGTCAGAGGTGGCTGCGCGACAGGACATCAGTGGTCGCCATGGCGACATCGGCTGGTACATCAGAGGTGGCTGCTTCTGACGGGCCAGCCGATGTCGCTATGGCTACCACTGATGTCCTGCGTGGCCGACCACACTTCCAACGACCAGGTGCGCCACGACACCCACCTCCAACGGTGGGATGGACGTGCCGCGGACCTTTGCCGCGCCGCCGGCCTGATGCTGGGCAAACAGGCTGGCGGGCGTGCCGACCGCCCCGGCGCGTCCAGCGCGTCCCGAGCCTGGACGCGCCTGGACGCGTCCGGACACTCCGCGGTCCAGAGCCGCGCCGGCGCTGCCGCTGCCGCTGCCGCTCTCTCCGCGTGAGCACTCAGTTTGGCAACTATTTGTCGCGGCCGTGTCGCGCATTACGCGCGCGGAAAGAGTCGTTCTCGCCAAACATGCGGCCGACCTGAGGCGGGCCGGCGAAGTCCGTTTCGGGGCCGGCGCCCCTCCCCCCCCCCGTCTATCCTGATCGCACGGCTGGTGAGTGTGATCCGGGCTCAAAGGTGGCGCCAGCTCAAGACACGCACATTCTGACAGGGGCACGTGTGCCAACTGCCGAGCCCAGTGATGCGATAATCTGCGCCGGTGTGTGTGCCGCTGCACGCTGCAGGCGCGCTGTTGTTATTGGCCGTGGTCTGTCGCTGCCGCCGCTGGAGGCTGGGCGCCACCGCGAGAACACCATTGTTTCCATGGGTGAGAGAGAGAGAGGAAGCGGCTATTTATACCCGGGGGCGGCACGGCCGGGCCGGGAGAGCGTCGCCGACATAACCTACACTAACCCGGCGGGGTCGATACCTCGACCGCCGCGAGCAGGTCACCGCGGAGGGCGAGCCGCCGGGTCACGTGTGAGGTCACCGGGCGGCCGGGCGGCCGGCCGCCGCCCGCCGCGCCCACTCTCAGGTGGGAGGCGGCGGGGCCGTCGGCACCGCCGTTCGCGTTCGGGTCGAGCGGCGGCCGGCCACCGCCACCCGAAATGGATTGTCGATCGGCGGCCGGCGGCCGGTGGGCCGGGCCAGGCCGGCCGCCGTCCACCCACCCCGCGCCTGATCAATTCATATCATAAGACGTCGGCGCCGCCCGCGCCGGCCGTCCGCCTATCGTCCGGCCCGCCGGCCGCCAGGCACCTCCCACTCACCTGGCGGCCGCTTATCATACGCGTTATGACAGGTTATGCTGCCAAGCTCCGCCCCGCACGATATGATATGATATTACCTGCGCTGCGATTCGGCGGCGCCGAAGGTCCGCCCGCCGGGCGCGCGCCGGCCGCCGGCCGCCGCTCAGTTGTCTGCCGACCGGGCTGCGGGCCACAGTGCGGCCAGCTGACGCGCGACTCTGCGCCGCCCGGCCGCCGCTCCACGGCTGACGGCAGCCGGCCGACCCGGCCGCCGCAGGTCAGGTCAGGTCAGCGCGACGCCGCGGGTCATGTCGCGACGCAAGCAGGCGCGGCCCATCCGCCACCTCGACTCGGACGGCGCGCCCGACATCACGCTCGACAATGGTGAGTGCCGACCGGCCGTCACGCCGCCGGTCTGGGGTCGCCCGACCCGACCTCGTGACCTGAGCCGACCTCGCGACCCGACCCCGGTGGATTTGAACTGGTCGCTGGCGGTAGCCTGCTGTGCACTGGGTGCCGGTGTGATGAGCAACGGCTGAAGCGAAAAAGTGCTGTGAGGGTACATTCTGAACAGTGGAGCCGTTCGGAGCAGTAGGATATGCAGGGCAGAACCTGACCGCTGTGCTTCGCTCCTCGCCCGTGCAAAGGTTCCGCGTGCTAATTTTGTGTGGGAAAGGAATTGAGCTGTGACAGGAAATTGACTTGCTTCTCCGTTTATGTGCGAAATAACGGCCCAGGAGTCTAATTTTGGGTTAGAAATGAGGGTTTAAAAATCGGTGCATTTTTCCACAAAAACTTCACTCAACCTGGAATAACGGGCAAACTCAAACGTGATCTTAAATGCGTATGCTGAGTAGCTTGTAAAGCAATGTAATTCAGAGGTATGTCCAATCGTCACAAAGTTTTACCATAAACTTCTGTCAATTTCTCTGTTTGGGATTTCTGTTCTTTTACCTTTTCTTGTCAGCGAGCTAGTTTCATTTTTGTGTAGCAAAGTGAAGTTGGATTATAATGTTGTTGGTTCTACTCGGTACTTATTGGTTAATGCCTACATGAAATGATATTACTGATATTCTTGGCCCGTGTGGTCAGTCATCAGCATCTTCCCAGACTTTGAGAATATTGGACATTTTCTGAAACTCTCATTTCTAATTTGTCAGGTCTGGTTATGATTTTTTCAATGCTCTGCACTTCGCGTAGCATGCAATTTGTGATCGAAAATCTCGAAGTTGTGTGCTATTCTTAGATTCTTTGCATAGCCATGCACATCATCTAGTGGATCACTATCTGGCCCCCAAAAAAGATAACCGTAAGCATACGTAAAATGCACAAGTGCATAAGTAAGTAAAAACCAATGACCGCCATGTCAGTTCTGAGCGACACCAAGTGCCACCGATCCGACCTGCGTGACACAATGGCCAGCCAGCTGTGCCGAACTGTGACACCGCACCGCATGACGGACGCTGGAGCCGCTCGAGCTGTGACACCGCACCGTCTGACGGACGTTGGAGCCGCTCGAGCTGTGACACCTCACCGTCTGACGGACGTTGGAGCCGCTCGGGCTGTGACACCGCACCGTCTGACGGACGTTGGAGCCGCTCGAGCTGTGACACCGCACCGTCTGACGGACGTTGGAGCCGCTCGAGCTGTGACACCGCACCGTCTGACGGACGTTGGAGCCGCTCGAGCTGTGACACCGCACCGTCTGACGGACGTTGGGCGACACCGCACCGTCTGACGGACGCTGAAGCCGCTCGAGCTGTGACACCGCACCGTCTGACGGACGTTGGAGCCGCTCGACACCCACCGTCTGACGGACGTTGGAGCCGCTCGAGCTGTGACACCGCACCGTCTGACGGACGCTGGAGCCGCTCGAGCTGTGACACCGCACCGTCTGACGGACGTTGGAGCCGCTCGAGCTGTGACACCGCACCGTCTGACGGACGCTGGAGTCGCTTGGCCAGGTGACCTGACGGACGCTGGACCTTCTCGCTGACCAGGTCGGCAGGTCTGCTTATCTTACCGGCCACGTGGCGGGCCGCTACCCTCTCCCGGCCACCTTCCATCACGCGTCCTCGCTTCGTCCGACATTCGGAGCGTGCCCGGGGAGCGCGTTTTTTCGTGGCGAACAAGAGAAAGCCCTGACACGCGGACATGTCAGCCGGCCTGACGGCATGACACCGCGAACACGGACGGCATGTCAGCCGGACTGACGGCATGACACCGCGGACACGGACGGCATGTCAGCCGGCCTGACGGCATGACACCGCGAACACGGACGGCATGTCAGCCGGCCTGACGGCATGACACCGCGAACACGGACGGCATGTCAGCCGGCCTGACGGCATGACACCGCGAACACGGACGATCGGCGCATGCTGGGGTTGTAGAATTGCGCTGCTTGTACTTGACTATTGGATTGCACGTCACACCGTCCGATGATGATAAAAAGCTAGCGCCCGCCGCCCGTCACGCGCCGCCCAGGTAGTAGCCGGTGATCGGGTAGCGGCAGACGATGTGACGAGGCATCCGGAAATGATACACATCCGGCAGTGTCAGATAATGCGGACAGTGACGATCCGGCAATGGCATCCGGTAATGTCAGATGATGGGAAATGGCTGATTATTCGCAGATACTAAATATGAGGCCGTGACAGACGGCAGGCCAGTGGAAGACCACGAGCGAAGTTCTCAGTCATCCGAAAATGCCAGATTGTGCGCTTGCAAGCTGCTGGTGCTTCCGAGGTGGTGCATTGCAAAATATTGTCATTATTCTGATGTTAGATTACCAAATCGAAGGTAGTGCCAAGCCAAATTTTTGTGTTGCTGAAGCTCCACCTGCAAACACAAAAATTATACACACATGGCAACTTATCAGATAAAGATAAAGTGCACACAATGACTGATGAAGGGGCCTAACAGACACAGCGCTCTTTGTGTCCTGCAACACAGGTAGCACATAGTCATATCTGATGACTAAAAAAATCGCAGGCTCGGTGTAGGTTTTCTTTATAGTATTCGCAATGACTGGGAAGATACAAAAATGGGAATTAAAATATGACAAAAAGCATTTCCTTCACTTAGTGTACAAACCTGAGTGGAATAATTCATATTACGAGGGGTCGTATACAAAATATTATAAATTTAAGCATTATTGACAATCAACAGTGTGGGTTATGATGTTTAAAAAAGTGATTTTTATATGATTTGTGATATGTTTCTATTGAGCGCAGTGGTAGAGAGAAGGGAGGATTTCGTTACCTCGAAGTGTGCTACCTCGGCTTAAGACAGGATCCGATCTGCACAGGCCACTGGCACACAATTCTTCAAACTGTGTCTTGTCCTTGGCATTTATGTCCTCTGGGATTTATATCCCCTGGGAGCGTCGCATGGCGTTCAGCCGTGGCCCAGTTGTGCTAATTCTCTGATGTGTTGCACAACGCTCAGAAAAGTCCTAATACATCCTCACATGGTGTGCGGTACTCAATCTAGTCTGAAGACTTTTAACATGGGTCGCAAAGGTTATGCATTATCACTGCTTGTCCGCCTATTCGAGGCCATGGTCACAGTTAAGGATAGATCAAAGTCAGAGATGTAAAAGTATACACAAAAAGAATATCCACAGAGAATGGAAGCTCTGGACTTATCTCCCGCTCGACAATAATTTTTGAGGGGATGTTTCTTTAAAGTAGTAATGGACGCCATAGTGTGAGCCGTTCCCTACTCCCAAACAAGCAGCACCGCTCTCAAGTGTTGTGTTGTGATGGTGGGTGATGTAGTGTGATGTAAATATCCTACCTCTCACCAACCACTCCGGAAATACACAAATCTGTCGCCCACGCACTTGAGCGCCTGATTATCATCGCTTTTAGCCAAAGGAAAATGTAATTTCGTCTTCTCACACTGGTTCCAGATGAAGAAGTCAGTTGGGCGCCTTGAATGCAAAGCAGACAGATAATGTTGTTTAGGCTCTCCCAGCCCTCCGTTTTGACGCACTGTAGTTGGCACAAAAATCGTTCTTGTTGTCGGTGTGAATACTGTGACTTATGGATATTCTAAGGATTATACGCCACGTTGCTGCTTCTGTGCTATCTAGACGTGCGCATGCAGTCAGATATGCATCGCTTGCCTTTGATTAACATCACACGTATCCGTAGACTCGGCGTCTCCGACACAAGACTGACGTCGTGTCACAAGACATGCAGGCTCTAAGACCGACGTCATGTCACAAGACATGCAGGCTCTAAGTACTTGTGTGAATACGGAGCTATCGACGCATCGTTTTATTATCATTTCCGGAGATGTTCATACATATGGAGTTAGAAGGAAACCGCATCCAGACGGATTACTTCATCTACTACCCGGGATGTCCAGGACCATCCAGGAGCATCTAGAAAGCTTACTTCATATGCGTGCAACGCTTTTGTCTGTTCTTGGAATTATGAAGGTTTTGTGGCGTTACTTAGCAGACGTGGCTTCTCGAATGATGTAGCCCTGAATTAATGTTCCCAGGAATTGTGGTTGTTAACAAAATGTCTTCTCACACTGGTTCCAGATGAAGCAATCAGTTGGGCGTTTTCGATGCTATGCAGACAAGTAATGCTCAGAGTAATGCTCAGATAATGTTGTTTAGGCTCTCCCAGCCCTCCGTTTTGACGCACTATAGTTGGCACAAAAATTTTGCAAATGGCCTCGGTGTAGTAGAAAGAGTTCTATGACAGCACAATTGTTATTTCACTTTAGCTCGAGATACGCATCAACTTGTCAATCACCAGCGCCTCTATGACTACTGTTTCCGCAAGTCCGCCCCCTCAGTTTACGCCAGACGAACGATTCCTAGCAATTACGCAAAGCCTGGCTGATGCGATGCGCATAATATTGTCCTTGATCATTGCATCATTTGTAATTTGGCTGATTGATTTCTATGCTGAACCCAAAATTATTACGCACGTTTAGTCGATGTGGGGAATATTTCAACACGACAGTTTGTTGGTCTCGTATGATCCCTCCCCGCTCCTGATGTATAGGTCTACACGTTGCAGGAATTAAAGAGTGAAGTTGGTCAAGCTTAGGAAATAAAATAACATCATGTTCGTCAAATCAAAAAAGCAACTGTCTTCAAGGAATGTAATATTCACTGAAAATAGGTGCTTTTTTATGTATAATGAACATAAGGTAATTTGCTTTTCTATTTGCTGTTCTTACAATCGCGCTTAGTACCATGAAGTCCCGTTGGTCTCGCTTAGTGGTGTGCCCCATTTTGAATAGTTCCACTCTCCAATTAAAATGTCTTAAACCGCAGAAAATCCTTAGTGTAGTCGTGTAAGTTGGCAGAAACACATATTAATGGTGCTTACATATAGGCACACCAGAAGAGCGATCATGGCAAAATGCGGAGTTCCATATCATTTTCCATCAGCAACTATGTACGTTGGAACGTACAAAGGAACGTTGGAGATAACTGCACACATGGAGTAGAGCCTCTGGCTGGAAGTGGCTTTGTTCTAACATTGCAATAAGCAGGAGGCCCGAGGCCATGGCTGGCGCGGGTATTGGCTACTTTTAGATTAATCTGTCCAAATTAACTTAAGTACCATTAACGTAGCCCCAAAGGTGTAACACTCAAAACAAGAAATGCTGATGGATTTATTTCCTGAAATTGAGTGGTGGTGGGGTGCGTGCTATGGGTGGTACAATGTATTTATTGCCAACAAGCACGCACGTACATAGCAAATGTAGTCGCATTGTCATGCCGCAGTTTATGTCGTTAATTGCACGTGGATAACCATGAAAACTAGCTTGAAGGAAAATTTATATTCCAGAACGGGGCGGAAATTGTACTATTACGTAGTGCAGATGCAACACCAGCTGGTATGGGGCCACATAACCTACGCAATATTGCATGCTCGGCAATGTTAGTGTTCTCTCCATTTGCATAATGGGATGAGGCTTCCAGCAACAACTTTGTTGGCAATTTTCCACTTCCATGTCAGACATAGCTTCCTATCCTCCATTGTCCGGTAGAGTCCCTCCGGATAGATTTAGCATGACATTCTGTGGGCCAGCCCCTCCAGTGCGCTTTGGATATATCGACTGTAGTAGCCTTGCTCATCATCCTTCGGAGTTCTACGTTCGAAGTCAGGCTTCATTGAAGTGAGGATCAACTAACTTTCTTGAGCACATTGCATCAATTCGAACACCCTACTTCCAGAAGAAGATGACGGTAAGCCATCTTTGGGATTATTCCAGTTCATGTATGTACATCTCATTGATGAACAACCGACAAGAGGAAAGTACCTTGTGTGCAGTATTTTTGGGGTGGGATATGTCTGAAAAAAGAACAAAATTACCAATGGCCAATGTGTTGAAAGGTGTTTTTTTATGGCTTTGTGGGCTTAGTTTCATGACTTCTAAACCAATAGTGGAGAGGTGAACGGCTAGATCGAGTGTTCGTACCGCGAAAAATAATTAACAAATAGTCCGAGCCCTGCTTCGCGGAAGTTTACATGTTTCACTGGTTTTAACACACACACTCCCATTGGCTAGCGCAAAAACTCGCTTCAGAAACGCGTGTAGGCTAGCCTATGGTAACCTGTGATTCGCTCGTAGCAGCTCATGGCAGCCTATGGCGAGGGCGTAGCGCATAGTCCATGGCGGCCAGACTGCGTTCTCGATGCAGCTGGGCTCACGCAGCTCGATTGATATCATACTTGTGGTGGACTGGGCACAGTGGAAGATCTTCAACAAACTTTGTGCTACAAATGGCTCCCTCGTGTTCAAATTGAGAGGAGATTGGTGCAATGCGTCCCATCAACATTTCACCAAGCCAAACTAAGTATAATCTTTGATTAACAGTCAGTCATGTCAGTCAGTAAGCAATGCCAGAACATGTCAGCTGGTGTGCTGTGAACGCTGCCCGTACTGTGGCCAGCAGCCTACCCCACCTACTTGCGCCTTTATAATATCGCTGACTGGAGTGGTAGTTGGGGCGCTTTGGACGAAACAGCTCTTCCAGGAGACGCGGACGCCCAGCCGACAGGGCGGGTGAGTCTCCTTGTGGATGTGCACGCGCCTAGAAGTGCACTTTCTGCACCCGCAAGCCGGTATTACTCACCCGCAAGCCTGTATGACTCACTCACAAGCCTGTCTTACTCACCCACAAGCCTGCCTTACTCGCCCACAAGCCTGCCTTACTCACTCACAAGCATGTCTTACTCACCCACAAGCCTGCCTTACTCACCCACAAGTACCTTTGTCGAGCCCCAGCCAGTTGGACGATAAGCGTGCCATAGGTGTCAACTGTGGGCCATGGCCGTGTCAAGTTCAGGTACTCAAACATCCAGATCCAATTTCGTGCTTGCTGTTAACGCGGACCGGAAATGTTCATTGTTTGTGTTTGACACAATCCAGCGCGGCCATTTCACCAGGAACCGGGACGGGAACTGGGAAATCTGGCCGAGCAAGAAGCGAACTAGCACGAACGGCGTAGTAAACATACCTTCCCACCAATAATAACGACGTGCTCCTTTATCCACTACATCAGTGATAAACTAGCTGGAGTAATCAGTGGTGCGCCAGCCTTTATCCACTTATTAGTGATGAGCCTGCTGATATCGGTAGTGATACACCGACCTCTATTCACTATGTAAGTGATGAACCAGTTGATGTCGGCAGTGATGAGCCTGCCTCCTTAGTGTTGATTTTGGAAGCTAGATATGCTCATGAACCCAGCCTTCGCAATAACATTCGCATTGTAGGCATTCCTGCTAAACAATGCCGACGATTTCCTTCTATTTGGTCGCATCTGAATTGGTTACAGTCATGTCGATGTTCACATATTGCGAACGGTTATTGGCTGCATCGTGCCTATGCTAAATCTCATTCACCATTTCAACAGCAAAAAGAAGGTTTTAAGCAAAATTATATCAGAGTGATCCAAGTTGTCTCTATATGTGGACTAATAAATAAGCATTGTCCTGGGTAGGCTACGCTGCCTGGCCGTGGGTAGCTTGACCCACTGTCATTGAACCCCGGCCCAGTTTCAACTACATACAACATCTAAACACTGCCTCAGCTGATCTGCTGAGCACCTGGGTGCTCGGCTGATCCGGTCCAACTGGTTGTCCAACTGGTTGTCTGGCTGTGAGACGCGCCGACAGCGACCTGCGCTTCACTCGTCACTCAGCGGCAGCCCTCCGGTCGGCAGCGTCACCGCGCGCCGCGTCTGTCGCGGGCGCGCCGCCGCCTGCCGCATCGCGACACGGCGCGGTGCGAGGACGGCGCGTGCGTCCGACGCCCGGCCCGGCCGCCACTTTATGCCGGTCGCGTGCGACACGGGTTGTCCATTTGACACGGCGGCGGACACGGCCGATAGCGAGAGTCGCCAGTCCCATATTCATTGGATTATGCCGGCATATGACACGAGCAGGCCACTCACATTTGCATGTGGTGCGCGGTGGTGCGCAAGAGTCGGTCATCTGCGTGTGGATCTGCGGGTCCGGCCGGCCGGTGATGCACGCGATGACTGGTTATTGAAGTCGTTCGGAGAGGCCGCTTCACAGGGAAATGTGCAAACATCACGAGGGCAGCTTGTCGAGATTCCAGAGGAGGGGCACCTCTGGGGGAGCTTGTACCTTTCTGCGGAGCTGTGTCCGTGTGTGAAGAGTAGCACCTGAGGGGGGGGGGGTATCTCTGCAGTTGTCACAGGTGTGTTTTGTTTATTAGTGGGAGAAAAACAGGCATGGTATAGAGTCTGCGTCAGCTGGGACCACACACATGGCGGACACATCCCATATTGGCACTCCTTTTTATCAGCTGTCCTTGCACTTTATCAAAGAGCTTGTTGCATCATGTCCGAATTAAAAAAAAGAAGATGATGGCATGTGAGGATGGTTGTCGCTTACTAACACCCTTACGTGTGTGGCCTGAGGCTGTGCAGGTCGTGAAGCGCTGCGCGCGTTATGAAGCTCTAACCAGCACAGAACCGGTCAGCACGTTAACTAAGGGGAAACTCGCCGCCATATTGTTCAAGCTTTATTGCTGCCTTCGGATATAACAAGCATAGAACGCGTTACCCCCCCCCCCCCATCTACTCCTACTCACAGCCCTGCCCTGCGGAGTATTTTTCCAGGTCGTTGGACTTGATCTGGCACGGTATACTGACGCCGCTTAAAATTTGCATTTTGTTCTCACGGCAACTTCTCCTCGAAAGGAAACCACAAACCGCATGTCCGGTCCAGCTCAG
Source organism: Ashinkailepas kermadecensis (assembly GCA_034440615.1). Classification (NCBI taxonomy): domain Eukaryota; kingdom Metazoa; phylum Arthropoda; class Thecostraca; family Neolepadidae; genus Ashinkailepas; species Ashinkailepas kermadecensis. The sequence continues at coordinate 82,517 of JAOTOM010002600.1, read as the reverse complement.
CGCTGGAAGGACTGTGAGAAGTATGTGGAGCCTGTGCTAGGGGCGTGCTTCGAGGGAACACATATCCCGCGTTAATCGAAGGAACGTCCGGAGCGAACGCTACTAAGTTGCGCCGAAGGGCACCCAAAGGCTGAATGTGCAGCAGGGGGGGGGGCAGGTACCCAGTGTTGCGGAGATGGCCAGGTGTACCAAAGGCGTGCGCCTCCAGGACGGTAATTGAGCTGTGCAAAGCGGTGGCACGGCTCGGGCGTGCATATTCACCTCTCAGCTGACCGAATTTCTCAGGCTGTGTAGCGGTGCCGCCTTAGGAGCGCGGACCGGATAAGCGGATGATGTACAATTAACGGCGAGCCCTGGAATGCCTAGTCACGATGCGAAGCCGGCCTTTATCGGCCATGATGAAAGTCATATTTGTTCGGTGACTGGCGGGCTGGCCGTGTGTTTGATCATACACAGGGGATTGATTCATCAATGTGATGCCGCCGCCGCCGCCGCTGTGGAAATGCTCCCGCGTGCGCCAGCACACCAACAAAGTGCAAATAGTGTAAGGCGAGTTTCGTGCATGGCGTTGTGGTGCAATCGTTACTGGGCTCAGCCCCCGGCAATCATAATGCTGCTAGTTGTGTTGAGCTATGAAGAGTTTTGCACGTTGTGTTGAGCTATGCAGAGTTCTGCACATTTGGCGGATTCGCACGGCACGCGAGCGAAACACGCAGCGATGCGATTGCCATCCGAGTGTGTAATTCGCCCATGCCGGTATCGCGGCGCACTTGTGACAACGGCGACACCGTGTCTTTATGGGGCAAGGGACACATTACAGCGATGAAACGGAACAGCTGGACGCAGCTGGCTCCCCCGTCAGCTGTGCCGTCGTCTGGTCGTGTGCTGGTGGCACTGTGACCGGTGTCAGTCAGCTGGTGTCAGTCAGTCAGCTGGCTCCCCGTCAGCTGTGCCGTCGCCTGGCCGTGTGCTGGTGGCACTGTGACCGGTGTCAGTCAGCTGGCTCCCCCGTCAGCTGTGCCGTCGTCTGGCCGTGTGCTGGTGGCACTGTGACCGGTGTCAGTCAGCTGGCTCCCCGTCAGCTGTGCCGTCGTCTGGCCGTGTGCTGGTGGCACTGTGACCGGTGTCAGTCAGCTGGTGTCAGTCAGTCAGCTGGCTCCCCGTCAGCTGTGCCGTCGCCTGGCCGTGTGCTGGTGGCACTGTGACCGGTGTCAGTCAGCTGGCGAGCGGACACGGCGCCACCGGTTCCGGCGGCCGCTCCGGGCCGAGCTGGCGAGCCGAGGCGGCCCGACTCGGCGTGAAATGTTCGACAACCATCTGCTCCATAGCTATGCCACGAATGTGAGCGCCATTGGACGGCAGTTTGACGAAGGTTATGTGATAGGTCTGCGTGCTGGCCCGCTCAGGTGGCAGCTGAAGTACGGCGGAATGAGCGAACGTGACAGTGAGAAGATCACGCAGAGCTGGACCGCTTCGAGCTACCGGTAATCGGCTCCAGTCATCTGTCGAGATGGATTGTGATATTGCTTCAAACGTATGTGAACATGCTAATTGTACGTGGCCTGCAATGGTTCTCGCTAAAGGGCGAAACGTTGTCCAACAAGGGACCCAACCAGCAGGTCGACATGTACAGCATGTTTGCAAGCGAATGGCCAAAACTGATTTAATTAAGGAGCAGCATTAATTTATAACTATTCGCTCTAGCCACGATACTACGGTAACTCCGTGTGTGTGTGTTCTCACATTTGTAACGGCAACAATGCAGAACAACGTAGAAAAAATGAACATTTGGCACATGGACAAAAATGGAAAGAATGTTTTGAAACCTGAGTTTAACAATGCCAGTTATTTCCAAAAGTCCTTCGTCTCGCTCCTGTGTAGGCAGGAATCCAGTCCCAATTCCCGTTAGGAGAAGGCCTGAATTTCTAGAGTAGACTTCGTAACACGCTCAGGCTGTATGTGAAACGTCACCTGATGCATGACGTCACAATATGCAGCTGGTGGCGTCTGTACATAATGGGAGTGCAGTTCAAGAATTCGAATGCAATAATTGGAATAAATACATCGAATGAAATCGCACCTTCTCGTGGAAGGTAGACCGTAGCCGATACGGATTTGACCTCCGATATGTTCAGCCAAGGGCCACGCAACGCAATCAAGGAACTCTGTCCATGCCCCTAGGAAGCTATCGGTTGGTCCAAGCGAGTTGAAGACGGTGGATTTGCTGGTGGAATGCAACCGGGTTTTCATGCGATGCACGATACAGCCAGCTGCACCACCCCCGGAACTGCACGGGCGTCAGGTTTTGGCCGAGGTTCTGAAGTATATTATGACACTCGGAATTATCCCTTGAATTTCTGCCACGATATTATCAGATGAAGACAAAATGTCCAATGTAATGTGTATCTGCCGATAATAGGCTGAAGTATGTTCCAAAGAAGACTGATATATTTCTTGGAGACTAGTCGGAATATTGGAAAGGTTAAATCCGGGCTGTCAAAGCTCGGCCATAGGGAAACGTTGAGCCCTTTGGCGACTTATCGCAGTGATGGTGACATCGCCTACAAGCCAAGACCCTTTCCTTAGATAAATCATTAGCCGTGTTTTACCTAGGCGATTAATACGCCACGCCAAATTCATGAAATAAGAATTAAATCCATCAAGATCTTAAAACTCCCATAGCCAGAAGTAAGTGCGCGAGTGGATATTGGAAGCTCGGTGACAAGTGTGCTGCATTTGGAATCGGCACGCCGCGAGATCGAACCTCACCAGTTCGCTCATTTTTCTGATCCACCCGTGCTGAATCGGCGCGAAATGCTGCCAACTCTAAATGACGTGGCAGCTGAATGCACCGGAGAAAAATCTTCGGCACAGTGTGTGCCTTTGAAGACCAAATGAGTCAGAACAGATGTCTACCGACGACTCACACTGTGCACGGAGCCTGCAACCCGCTCTTTTGTGACGGAATGCTGGCGTGAATGGCGAGTCATGCTCCATTTCGTAACACATTTGTCCATTCTTGTCACAGCCCAGAGAAAACGTTTTTGCTCTGATCTTTCCCTTTCTTCCGAGTGGCGGCGCAGCATAGAGAGGGCTGCACAGGTGGCGGATCTCACCTTATGCGGTGTACACGTGTGGGTCGTAAATGTTATTTGTGACAATATCACCGCCCCTTGTCGCTGTTCCTTTTGTCAGCATTATCGAAATCGCATTCGGCGTGGATGCCCTGCACCTGTGTTTCACATAACCAGGCAAATCTGCACATATTATCTGGAGATACAATGTGGAAGAACTGGCTCGGAGGTGAACCAGTTATTTAATTGTGAGAAGAAATGGACGATTTCCTTGCTTGCCATGATTGAAAGTAAAATAAGGCGAAACGTTTTGGCCCACATTGACAAGGAATGCTGTGCTTTTAATAAAAATTAGATATATTCGATCTCAAACTTTTGGATCATGGATCGTTTTCAAGAGTGACCTTGAGAATGATCACTCTTGAAAATGATCCACGATCCAAAAGTTTGAGATCGAATATATCTAATTTTTATTAAAAGCACAGCATTCCTTGTCAATGTGGACCAAAACGTTTCGCTTTATTTTACTTTCAATAGTGAACCAGTTATATATTTTTCACTGGCCCTGGTGGCGGAGAGTATACTCTGCCTCCCCTCCCTTGCTGAGGATCAAACCAGCCTATCCGGGAAATTTCTGTAAGGCGCTAGCCGCTATTATGAATTGCACATTGCAAATTTCAAGGGCACAGTAGAGATCAACAAAGTTCAATTGAGGCCATTCAACGAAAATGCAGTGGTTTTTGGCATTTGTGGGACGCGACGAACGACCTACTCCCAAAACGATTTGGTTCATCTCGGGGAACCGGACCAGAAAGATGGTCCAGATGGTGGCCTTACCTACTTCACAGCACTGGTGGCCTAGGAATCGTCGCTGGGAGTCAAACGAGGCCAGCGTGTGAGTGTGTGAGGTGTGAGGACGGAAACGTACAATTTTTCTTTTTACACACACCCCGGCAATATGTTTCGATGTGTGATATCCATTCCTACTCTACACCTCACCTTACCTGCGGTATATCGGTCTGGGCTCAGCGAGACCAATTTCTGAAGATGAATCCCCTCCTTTGCTTTAATCAATTGTCTGAATCTCAAGAGTTAAGGTAGCTCAGGTAGTACAATCAGTTGGAGCCTCAGAACCTCAGGTAGTACCAGCATCAGCCGCCGATAGGGTCGCGAGACGAACGAGGGCAAGCGCTGAAATCTCAGTGCAGTAGAATCTCTGGTATCTATCAGCCATTGGTGCACTACCTTGCGTGTTTATATAGTAACGCGCCGTCATGCATGTATGCACTTCCGAAATGATTTCGAATGCGATACTCAGCAAATCGCACTGCTAAAGGCAAAACTGAAAAGCATCATCCCTCTCTGTGCGTGAACTCGAAACCCTGGAGCACAAAGAAAATGATCACAAATACCCAGGACATATGTACCATAAAAGGATTGTGTGACCGACACGAGCCGGTGCAGCCAAACCCGACCTGATTCAACGCTAAGCTCCTTGATGACTTTTTGTTACAGGATTTAAATTATTTTTGCTCAAAGCTTGCCATACTGTTTAAATTCCTTTGTGTACCAATTATCTGAAATCAGACGCTTTACTTGGCGGCAATTGCTCGAAGGTCTCCTGTCTCCTGCCCGGAGGCACTCCTCGTGGCCGTGCCGAGCACCTCGCCGCTTTACCTGGCGGCATTGCTCGAAGGTCTCCTGTCTCCTGCCGGAGGCACTCCTCGTGGCCGTGCCGAGCACCTCGCCGCTTCAGCGTGGAGAATCGGACATTTATGTCTCCGCGGTCGGTTGAAGTCCCCCGGGGCTCTTCCCGGATCTCCTGGAATATGCCTAAGTGAGGAAATTCCAGTACTAAAGTGCAGGGTTTGTGCAGCGAAAATAACAGCCACTTGTGTGGCACTTCCTGATGTGTGCGTCAGGGTAAGGCGTCGGGCTTAGGGGCGCATCGACTGCGTTGGTCATGCAGCGACGGTAAGGCGTCGGTAGTTCAGTGGTTAAGCTGAGCGTCTGGCAAGCCAAAGGTACGAGGTTCGATTCCGGCGGCGCCCGCCCTTCCTGCCAGGGCGAGAGGCAGGCGACGCCACATGGGCTCGGCCGCTGAGTGCGTCGTAAAGTCACAACCGACCACTGTGCGCGGCGGTCAGAAGGTCGGGCTCTGAACTTAATGACCGCCGACCCCCCCCAGCTGACCGCAACGGCCACCGTCCGATAATGCGACGGCTCGTGCGCAGCGCTTGCGTTGGCTCCGGCCGCCGCCGGGAACTTACCGGGTACACGGTTAGCACTGCACCGGCGTCGCATTTTATCAGCCGGGCCGAAACACGTCGACCGAGACGCGACGCTGACGACGTTGGGCCCCTCGGGTGGCGTCGGCGCCGGGACCGGACCGCTGGCTGACGAGCCGGCGCACGGCGCTGGGCCGTGGGTCACAACCCGGCCGACCGAGCGGTGAGTCGGCGCTCGGCCGGCCGGTGTTCCGGCGCCGGGCCGTGCATCTAATTGGCACCGGCTGGTAATGGGGGTCGGTGCCGGGCGGCGCGTCTTGGACGCGCGCCCGGTCGCCGTTCTGTCCTGCGGGCACTGCTGGCCACTCGCTCCTGACCCCGCCGACGCGCTCTCAACCGCCTGCACTGGCTGGACTCGGCCGAAGCCCCGACCCCCGCCTTGTCCGCCCCCCCCGTCAGTACGCTTAAGCTTTGGCAAGATTGCTCGTTCCGGTCTCCGATTCGTCTCCGGCGTTTTGTGCAGCCGATTGACGTCACGTCTCGCCCCTGCCGTGTCTCGTCTGCCGCCTCGATGCGCAGCCTGGGTGCACCCCTGCCGCATTGTTCCCCTCCCCCGGCCTGGTCGGAGCCTCTGACGCGGCGTTCTCTGGCCGCCAGCGGTGTATTTTCACACCTAGAAGCGGCTCGTCGACGCGTTGTTGTCGGTGCGTCTGCACGCGCTCCTGTGTGTGTGCGTGTGCGTGTGCGTGTGCGCACGTGTGCAGAGATTAGTCTGAAGTGGCCCGCGTCGCCGAGGAATCTGAGCAGCCCGCACCACGGCAGCGTGACTCGTCCATTCGGCTGGATGCTGGATTATGGGCATCATTCGGCAACATGCTGGCCCATGGTTCCACGATACCGCCAGCTGGTGTGAACCTTCCACGGTTGTAGTGTCTGGGATCGGCTGTGGTGGACATGTCCCGCAACAGTTAAAAAAGGAACATGTCTTTCAATGGCTGTCGCCTGGATTTCGGAACAACGACCCCTGCGGACTGAATCTGTCCCACGCAATTCCGAACTGCAGAACATCCTTCTGCCGTGGGATCAGCCGGCCCACGCTGCTGCCCCCATTCAGCACCGGCGGCAGGACGCCTCCCGGCCTCCCGGCGAGAAGCGCTTCGGGGCCGGCTGGATGCAGCGAGCCCGAGACGTCCGTCGTTGCCAGCGCCCGGTGGAGGATCGGGTCGCTGTGGGCCTCCCTACACGCCGTGCCTGACCGCGCCTCTGAGCGTCCGCTGGCCGTCGACACTCGGCAGTGGCGCAGCCAGGATTGTCTTGAGGGGGACCAGAAAAATAGAATGTCACGGAATTGAGAACGCGTGCAAACAAATTTCGGCGCGCATCATGCGTCGCAACTTTTTCGTTTTGCGAGGTGAAAACATCAAAATTTCTTGTTTGACCTGGTGCATTGTTGGATGTCAAGGGATGTCCCCCCCCCCTCTTCTTGGATGCGCCTCTGACACTCGGCACCGTCCGTTGTAGCCGACAGCCTGCTGGACATCGCCTGTCCGTGGTTTGTTCTCTGACACGGTCCGTGGTTTGGTCTGTCACATGGTCTGTGTTGTGGTTTGGTCTGTCGCGTGGTTTGGTCCGTCTGTGATGTGGTTTGGTCTGTGGTGTGATGTGGTCTGTGGCGTGTCCTGTAGTGTGATGTGGTCTGTGGCGTGTCCTGTAGTGTGGTTTGTAACACCTATCTCGGCGCTGTGTCGGTCTGGTTGACAGCGCTATGTGCCGCATTGTCCGGGTCGTGGGTCCGCGCACGACCGGCGCGAGCGTGTATTTCGGTCAGCCGGGCGGGCGGCAGGAGCGGCGATCGGGTGTGCGGCCGGGGTGCCATGTGAGCGGCACGTGCTATCCCTGCCCCCTCCCCCTCGAGCAGCGGGGCGACTGTCGACTGCTCTATCATCACGCCGGTACACGGCGAGGGGGCTTTGTGTCGGTCCCTCCGCGCCTGTCTCCTCGCCGGACAAACATGATAGCGGAGACGAAACGAGGCGATCCCTGACCAGTCTGGAATGCTGACCGATTGCCGAGCGTCAGGACCTGTGTCTCTACTTAGTGCCTGCAAACGAGCGCCGGATGTCTCCGGCAGGATCCAGGGAGCCGACGCCGAGAGCGACGTCATTACCGCCCGCTCCTGGCAGCTGCCCCGGCTGCCGCATTATCGAGTGAATGTGTCCTGCCGCGCCTGCTAGCCTATCCAAATATTACGTCACCGTGTCCCGTCCGCTGTGGTGGCCCGCTTGAGTATCGCTGGCCACAAGGTGCCCGAGTGAACACAGGTGCGATCTTCGGCGACCCGTCCCCCTCCCCCACCCGGCCAGCGATGGAGAGCCGCCGGAGTGCGGAACATCGACTCCGTCAGCGGGCTCGTGCTGCACACAGATGCGAGTCCGGCGACGGCGCCGCCGAGCAAATGGGCCGATACGTGTCATCGGTATGCGGCGCATCGGGCGGCCGTCATGCACTCACCAAAACGATGACTGCTCGCTCTGCAGTGAAGCCCATCAACATGCAGCAATCCTGCAGCACTGCCACGGCGACGATGGCGACAAAACGGGCGGCCACGCCGCCGCGCCGTTCTTCGAACCGCCGGCTCCCGCACACCGGGCCGGGGCATATTGTTCTGCACAAGCTGGGAGTATAAATTTCCGACCCCGACCTTAATGTGCCGGTCAACGGCGCTACAGGCACACATAAAACCGTGTAAGCGGCGGCGCGGTTCGGCCGGCCGAGTGCGCGGCTGGACACGGTGGGACCACCCACCGACTTAATGCCGTGTAGCTGATGACTGAAGGCGGTCCTCAAGCGTCCCCCTTTGTTCTCGCTCCGGCTTCGGCGACTCATCTCGCGGCTCCGCGAGATGAGATGATCTCGCGGCTCCAATCACCGCGCGGCCGGTGCCGATTTCGCGGTACACATGTCCATGAAGTTGTGGTGGATGCAGCAATTCCCACTGTCCCGACTGTGTGACAGTGGGAATTGACCCGACAGGGTGACCCGACAGGGTGACCCGACAGGGTGACCCGACAGGGTGACCCGACAGGGTGACCCGACAGGGTGACCCGACAGGCTGACCCGACAGGCTGACCCGACAGGCTGACCCGACAGGCTGACCCGACAGGCTGACCCGACAGGCTGACCCGACAGGGTGCAGTGAAGAATTGCAACGTCTCGAACTCTAGTGTTATCTGACCTTGTTGCCAGTTCTGGTCTCTGTGTTCCACAACTACACTGCCTCTAATGTCTCCCATAGTGTTCCTAGTACCTAATGATGCCTTATGCCTCTAAATAACCTGTCCGCTCCGTTGCCGGGTTAAGTATGTAATTGCAAATTAGCACACCGCAAAGATGATTGGATGGCCATTCAGGGTGAACGCGGGAATGTCCAATTCTGAGTATCTTGTGCACTTCTTTCGAGTTATAATCACAAGAAGTCAGCTATCATAGAAATGCATGCACTATGTACTTGCTAGTGTGTTGGTTGACTTGGTATTAGTGGTATTCACAAATGCTTACTGAAGATACTGCCTACCTATGTGGCTTTTATGTTCCTGACTTTTTCTCCATGCATAATTATTTAAACTGTCCATTGCACATGTACGCCCCAGGGTAAGTGTTGTCACATCTGGCGCGAGGGACGGCTACTGTGTCCTGCGGTCTTCCAGGTCTCCCAGGTCTCCCAGCTGAGGTAGACTGTCAGAGCTGAGACAGACCCGGGAAGGTCACTATTGCATCGTACGATCTCCGAGTCTGATACCGCAGCAAGCAGCCTCGGAGACCACCATCAACATCAGGCCATCTTCTGGATCTCCTTGCCCTTCCGCGACTGAGACAGATTCCGGAGGCTCTCGCAGCTGAGGAGACTTCCACCCATGAGAGACACACCTTGGGGATGACCGGCATGCACGGCGGTCTCCTGACTCTGAGGCTGCTGACAAGCAGACACCAGAGAGCAGCTGGGTAGAGATCCTGGAGACTTTCACACATGAGAGACAGAGGCTGGAGATGACCGGCGTGCCAGGAGGTCTCGAGTCTGCTGCAGCTGCGGCAGGTCCTTCACCAGGCGCGCGGTCGTCCGCCGCCGGCCCGCAGCCCCGACCCTCCGGCGCCGGCGCCGGTTCCACATTGTCTCTGCCGGCCGGTTTATGACGTGATCCATCATCGGCCGACAGGTGTCGGCTCCGACGCGCCGCCGCCGTCGACCCCGACGTCGCACGCGCCGCTTATTAATATCGCGCGCGCGCCGACACCGCGGCGTCAAGATGGTCGGTCGCATCGCGGTCGACATGTTTTATTAATGACGCCCCGCCTGCTGTCTTCGCCGGCCGGGAGGTCGCGCGTCAGATTCGGCAATTATTGGAGCGTCGTCCGGCGCACTGCGACTGGTGACACGCGCACTCGGGGGAGCCATGTTCCAGCCGGAGATTAATGACGCCTTAACGCCCGCTTATTCGCCAGCTGACTGTCGCTTAACACGCAGCTGCAGCGGGATGCGGCGCTGTCAAATGTTTGATTTAGCGGCCGGCCATCAACACGCTGCAAGCTGCGTTGCAGCCGACTATACGACTGCGGTCGGCCGCGCGGCGACATTCCCGGCTTTACGACGGCCCGCTCTCGGCCGACGGGCAAATTGATTTGTGCCGATCGCGATGGGCGAGCGGCGTTCGCGCGAGCCGCTCGAAGCGCGTGTTGTGCTCCGGTTCCGAGAAGCGGTCAACCCGACGCGCCGACTCTGACCGATGACCGCGCGTCGTGAGTCAGCCGCGCTTGCGGCGGCCACCGCCAGAGGCGCCACCGGTCGGCCCGCAGCAAGCCGGGCAAGCACGGCGGCGCGCGGCGAGCTCGCGAGCTCCCGTGCCGCGCGGGTGTGCGGGGGTGGGGGAAGCAGTGGGAGGCGGGTATCGGGAGGAGCTGCGTGGATCGGGCGGACGGATCTGGCCGCGCCTCGACCGAGAAAAGCTCGACGTTGCCACCGGCCAGCCGCCGGGCGCCCGCCGCTCACCGCCGGCCGCGCTGTCCAGTCGGCGCACATCGACTATGTATGAGTGGCTGAGTCTGGCGACCGGCCGCCGACGCCTGTCGGAGCGTCGGCCGACCGCCGAAACAGCGGCTAATGGACAGCCGGCCGTCGGATCACCGGAGGTGTGAATCGGCCCGCTCAGATATTATCTGACAGTCATAAACCGAGACATAAAAAGAGCATCTGGCGGCGATCGATAGCTGTCGCGCGATAGGCCGCGGTGCTGGGTGGTCCGGCTGGTCGGCGACGGCCGGCCTCCTCTGACCGGACGGCCGGCCTCCTCTGGCGGAGTGCGGGACGCAGTCGCCAGCCGCCGACCGGCGCCCTCGCCCGCCGCGGGTGGTGCTGGATCTGCCGGATCTGCTGGACCTGCTGGATCTGCCACGGCCGCCACAGCCAACGTGTTCGAGGCTGGGCGGTGCAGATTTCATTTTGGATGCCTTTTCACTTTTGAAACGAGAGCATGCAAACATCATGCGGATTGACGGGATATTTTTGGTGCAGGAACTCATCAGACCCCTCCACACGCACACTTAGTTGGTGTGGGGTCTGATGATGATACCCATGGCCACAACAGTCGCCGGTGAACGCCCCTTCTCAGACCTGGGGGTGGGGGACTAAGACACGTCTGGCACCCCACAGGCCTTGTGGCAAGCCTGCTGCAGCTAACTACCTCGTTCATAATCACCCAACTCCTCCAGGGTTTAAGTCGTCACCTATTATCGTGCAGTGGGGCCCGGCGAATATCCGCCGTCGTGCGTGAGACGTCACGCCAGCAGGTCAGCCTATCGGCCGGCCGCAGGCTGACCGGCAGGCTGCCCAACAAACTGACCGGCAGTCTGGCTGGCAGGCTGACCGGCAGGCTGACCGGCCGGTCTCAGGTGACAGGACGGCAGACCCGCCGTCGTCCCGGTGCTGGCCGCCAGGCAGCGCCATCAGAGGAGCAGCAGAGGGTGCGGATTGGTCGGCCCCGCCGGTGCACCAGCGCCGGTGGCCGTGTTTAGGCTGCGGCGGCGTCGGGTCGGATCCCCTGGTCGAGGGGGCCGGCACCTGCTCGCCTCACTCAGCCCCGTCCTCGCACCACGTCCGCCCGTCCGACCTTCACCGGCATCCCGGCGACGAGCAGCGGTCTTCTGAACGTTTCGTCTCAGTCACGTGCCCCCTCGGATTTCGGTCGTCCCACCTCACTTCCCGGACGTCCCGCTGTGTCCGCATGTGACCTCTCCAGTAGCTAGTTGGCATCGTTTGACCTCTGGACAGTCATCGGCTCCACGAGAGCCTCATTGAAACACCTCCGTCGTTCCGAACTGGTCTTCGCTCGAGCGGTCCATCGTTTTGAACTGACTTGCAGCAGGGACACATTGCCCTTGTCTGGTTTAACCCGAGAGTCTCGCATCTCTAAATATCACATAGCTATACTACAGCTCTATAGTGTTCCGGCATCCTGTGCGTAGCTCCCGTGACTGTCCGGCTGCCCTGAGCTGGACAACCGACCGTTCCATCCTGATGCCCTGACGACCCGGCCTGCGCTCTGAACGTACCGCGTGGTGCGTCAGCCGCGATAAAGACGGTGACAAACTTGGGCGATTTGCATGCAACTTTGATCGCGAGTGGCGCAATTCTGCCCCATCGGTTAGGTCCATTATCTGCGCGCCTGCATGCGGAGGTGGTCGTATGTGGTCGTAAGCCGCAAGTTTGGGTTTGTGGACGGCTGGCGGCGACACTATGTACCATTCTGGCGGAGGGGAGACCAGCGGAAGGAGGGCTAACTCAGATGCAGTGCCGGCGGTGGGCGGATTTTGGGCCACGATTTGTGTGCCCGGCACGTGACTTGACAATGCTGCCCGGTGCGATGCGATGCTTCGATCGGCGACGCGATCTCTGTTCGGTGCACGGTCGACCTCCGCTCCGTTCGTCTGCCGGGCCCGCAGCAAATCGGAGCGGACGGGCTCGCGGCGGAAAACCTGCGCGCACGGCAAACAACAGCCAAACGCTTTCAGCGCGGCGCACAATGCGTCAGAAGCGGGCGCGGACACGTCGCGCGGCGCACAACACGTCGCCGGACAATAGCCCACTGCCGGGCGGTCGTGTCCGGCGGTCGTGTCCGCCGGCACAGCTCGGCTCTCCCAGCGAGGGGCGGCGGCGCCCCGGCGCGACCTGTCGCCTCTCGCCGCCCCCACACGCGCGCCGCTAATCCACGCCGGAATCCGGCGCGCCGTCATAACCGGGCGGCTGCCACTCGCCGCCGCTCGTCCGCTCGTCCGCTCGTCTGCTCGTCCTGTCCGTCTCGACGCGGCGACGCTCGGACGCGCGGCACGAGTGTGTTGTTGTGTCGTCGCGTTTGCGCTCGCGCGCGCCCGTGCCGATAGCATCGCCATGTGAGGCGCGCATGGCGCCCTGAGTCCGACCGGACCGCCACCGCCTAATTCCCGGGACAGGCGCGGACAGGCTGATCTGGCCGGCACGGTCTGTCACCACGGCACGGTCTGTCACCACGGCACGGTCTGTCACCACGGCACGGTCTGTCACCACGGCACGGTCTGTCACCATGGCACGGTCTGTCACCACGGCACGGTCTGTCACCACGGCACGGTCTGTCACCACGGCACGGTCTGTCACCACGTGCACACGTGCGGGCGGCTGATCGACGTACCATCATGCGGCACGTGAGGGCGAACTGATCGGAAATCTGCACGCGGTTGACATTGGAACAAAGGCTCAGCTGTGTTGTGGCTGCAGAGACTGCCGAGTACGAGCGTGGCCATTGGATAAGTGCATGGAGTAATGGACGGGGTTACATGCATGGAATAGTGGGAATCCAACCAAGGCAAACAGTGACAGATGTCATTATGGGGCTTTCGGTAGACGCCGAGTACCACTAATGGCTTGACGACATTGCACGGATCACTGGGCGATAGCAAAACAATTTTGGTGTGTCTATATTCTCTTAACTTCGAACGGATCAACGGTCTTCAGGAGTGAAACATGGCTTGAAGTTTCAGAAGAAGCAAAAATTAGCACATCGACTCCCATCTGCCTTACACTTTTAACCAAGGGCGTCGCCATGATGGTGAATGGAGAGGAACGCCTCCCCCACCCCCACCCCACCCAACTTCACGAAACTTAGCCCTAAGCCTATGGTGTTGCATGGAAAAAATCGACTGACAGACCTCCTAGTTCCCACTATGCGAAATCCGTGGCGATTCCTATGCGCATAGCTCCTGCATGCACATCCTATAACTCCTATAACTCCTATAGCGCCTGGTAGAAGGATGCATTTCACGTCCCATGCGACTTTATAGTGATAGCTCTCGCAGCGTTTTAATGGGAGGCCTGCGAAGTTTAGAGTAGTTACTCGATCATCTTCTTTGTCATGTTCAGAAGTTTCCACTTACCATGGCGTCAAGCTGTTGGCCGATGGTGTCGTATTATCGATATAGACTGAAATGCTTGGCATAAACCACAATCACCATTTGCTCGCGATAGAAATTCGAAAACGATCAATGTGTCATTACTGTAGGACGTTTGTACAACTTCCGGGTACAGACCCATGGCCTTACTAAGGTCAGCGTATGGCATTAAATCAGGGTGACCTTTCTGGCTCCAGGCATTCTGTCAGCTTGTATCGAATCAAATTAATAACCGCGTATGATATTTGAGTACTACAAGTTAGTAGTTCTCACGATCTGCCGGCTATTCTCCAGTGGATCCAATAATTGGCTTCAATGTGTCGTCAATTACAATGCGCTTCTCTGCGTTTGGTATTCAGTATTTGGTCCTGATACGGATACCCCTAGCCATTCTTCGCCAAAAATTGGCCTGCGATCTGCTATGTGCGAATATTGGCGGCCTGCTATGAGGCCGCCAATATTAGCAAAGCACAGAAATTGGGCGGCTTTCCAGGGATATGCTACCAGGCGGTACGCTAATTTTTATTCCTGCTCTTCTAGCCTCGCAGTGATGAGATACTAAGGGAGTTGCATTTTCCCCCTTCCTCCCCGGCTGGTGACGTTGACAGTGAGTGAGGGGCTGGCGCCGCAGCTGTTGCGGTACCAACTTTTTGACCTGCAATACCAACGTTATGTAAATTTGGATTAACATGTCTACTTTGCAGCGACACAAATTTTCAAAGTTTGTTTGTGTTCTCGTCTTCGGCTGTTTATTTTAAACCTCGCAATATCAACTTTGCTGGTGGTTTTTCGCCAAAAGCTGTGGTCAAGCAAGCTAAATGCTTCATTCCAAAATGATCCGGTTCTGCCACAGTTGCCAAAGTAGGACAGTTAGTAGGAAGCGAGTCGAACGACTGAAAAAGAGGTATTGCATTGCTGGCTGTAAATAGCATATATAATATATAGGCTATCAGCCACTGTAGTGCATTCAATTTTTTGCTTGTTCCGAGGTCCGGATTGTTCCCATGCAGCACCTATCAGTTGGCCGCGATTTAAATACTACTGGGGCCGAATACTGCATTATGCGAGCCACCCACGTCCGACTGTTAGCTGAACAATGGGATCATGCACTGCACGAGCGGCATCTCTGTAGGGATGTCAATCTCCCTTTGCACGTGGGTCCGCCCTGCTTCCAAGATAAACTCGCGTCGACGACTGCGACGCTCCCTCTGACCTTCTGACCCTCGCTCCCGTTGACCCTCCGACCCTCTCTCCCTCTGACCCTCTGACCAGTACCGACGGCCGGCCCTCTGACCAGTACCGGCGGCCGGCCCTCTGACCAGTACCGGCGGCCGGCCCTCTGACCAGTACCGGCGGCCGGCCCTCTGAAGAGCAAGCATCAAAGTCCACCACGCGCCGCGACCATCGTGAGCCAGCGAAATTCAACAAAGCCTCGCCGAAATGTTATGAAAATGACCGGCCGGTAAACACGGCGGAAAATTCAATATTGGACGGATTGGCGACTGTTGGCGTTCGGTCAACAGGCAATCCGCCGGCCGCGGAGCAAACAGAGGACATTAGGCGCACTGCCGACATCAGTGCCGACATCAGCGCCACCAGCACCGCCACCAGCACCGCCACCAGCACCGCCACCAGCACCGCCACCAGCAGACGCGGCATTAGTGTCAATAGGCAGCCCGCCTGCCAGCAGAATCAGCAGAACGTCAGCTGCCTAATGGTACCTCTTCGGGATGTTCTGGATAACGCTGCATGCTACGTCATACTCAAATAATGACGTCGGGGGCGCGTTCTCGTTGGTGGATTCCCTTGGGTGGCCGGTAATGTTGGTGAATGATGGTTGGCGCTGGTGGTTTCTATGTCTGGTGGGAGTCGAAGTCGCGCAAGCTGTCCTGTCGGCGGCCGTGGTAACTTGGCCGGAAGGTGCGCGCTACATGGGCGTAACTGTCGTGTCGGCGGCCGTGGTAACTTGGCCGGAAGGTGCGAGCTCGATGGGCGTAAGTGTCGGCTCCACCCCTTCACCGTGCAATTCGCCGGATGTCGCACTTCAGTTTTGTGTTTCGCACTCAACTGCTAACGTGATGTCCCACCGGCCAGCCGCTACGCGAGCTCTCACCTTTGCCAACTACAGCTACTACCTGTTGATTGTCGTTCCTGGTGCGGCCGCCACCTCTGCACGGGGCGAGTTCTCCCGGACACGACGCTGCACACGCCCCGACGACGGCGACAAATGCAATGCATCGACAAGCGGGATCGGGTCGTAAAGCATACGCCCCGCCGGACATTTCCCGGGGGGCGAGACTACGGCGGGCACAAGTTGTCTCCCCGACGCAGCCAGCAATCGCCGTAAATATTCCGCCGCTGCCGGCCGACGTGGCGAGTGTGCGAAATGTTGAGGTACTCGCGAGCAGTGTCGCAAATAGTTGGGCGCTGGCTCGGTCGTCGACACTAAGGAAGTGACAAGGCTAGCGTTCTATCACACGAGACCGCTCAAGAGTCACAGCACGAGAGAAGACACAACTTTTCACCCGTGTTGAACTATGTTGGTGACTGGGTTGATGCCACAAACAGCCAGGCCAGCCAGCATCGTCGGAAGGCAATGCCAGAATTGCATTGGTACACAAGTACATATACAGCCTGATTGTTCAGCAAATGTTTCTAGATTGATAAAGCTGTCATATAGTAATTGACATATCGCATAGGATAACACAAAGTCATTCCATATTCAGGGTCCACTGGAATCTGTCTATTGGATGAGCACTGACATTTCCCGTTTATGCGAGAAAAAAGAAACAATATCAAACATGCGGTTGCGAATTGTTTCCACACGACGGTAACATCATCACTGGTGATCAGCTATATGGCGTGCCTGATCAGTCTCACACCACCTGAAACCTTTGACAGGTCTCGTCTCGGTACTGAGGCGATGAAGAAAGCAAGCGATCTTATAGAGCCAACGATTTCTACATTAGCATAAATCAGCAATACCTCCAGCAACAACACACATTGTCAATTACTGTACGGCAATATGATACTGCATCGGCGGCAAAACGCCGACGTTTGTTGCCACTAGTAAGGCATTGTGGACTTTGTCGCAGCACTAATTCCCTTGGGGAAAGAACGTTGCTTTGATCGCGTATTGGTTGCCGCATTATCACGTAAAGCAAGGAGCTGATCAATATCAATTTGCATCATATTAAGTACAAGTCATGCCAACTTTACGACAATTGCATGCTGTGTGAAAGCCTAATGAACCACAGGGAATGGCAATTAACTCCTCGAAATGCCCTTATAGTTTGCACCAATTGGGTGTTCGAATGGCCCAGCGTTTTGCGTCAAATCTGCCAAATGCCAAGCAGATCTAGAACAAACACCTAGTCGCGAGGAATGGATTGCGATGTTCAGATCAGTCTTTCTCAATCATACCAGTGCAAAGTGTGATTGAGAGTGTGATTGAAGATGCAGAGTGTGATTGAAGTACGGCGGTGCTGGACGTGCGAGGGCAAATTATTAATGTGCAGTGCAGTTGAGTCTCCGTGCATATCAGCTATAGGCGCATGGCCTTCAGTGCTTATGAAGCCAGGAGCCCTTCAAGCATGTATGCAGAGCTGGAGTGAATTCGGATGTGATGCATTCGTCAAGCTGCATCACTAAAGGCTGATGTAAAAAGCGTCATCCCTCCTTGAGCGTCATCCCTCCCTCCGTCATCCCTCTGAACTCGAGAACCCGGAACACAGACCAACGACTGTGCCAACTCGTCACTCGGGGCGAATAGCGAAGCCGGCTACGGTGCGATGTGTTAGCATACAGCTTGCAGCATTGTAAACTGCCCACGTTGAGAATGTCGCGGCAAACCGTGTCATTGAACACAAATTGAGAGCGCTTCAGAGAAATATTTTGACGAAAGTTGGCAAGCCTCAAAACGAAAAGAACAGACATGGCTCTGAGTACTACAATTCGAACTTCAACTATTGCTTTGCAACGTGAAACTGTTGAATCACCCCGCGAGTGAAATTCTCGACGCAAACTTCCTTGAACAAAGATTACGAGCACTTCATGAACACTTCATGGGGGTAAAAGGTGGTAAAAATTAAACTCCAAAAAGCACAACTGACTGAATGAAGCGCGAAACGAGAACATAGAGCGCAAATCGCTACAGCCAAAAGCGTTACAATTCGACAAGTGTGTCGTCCAGACCGGGCGGCTCAGGTAGACTTTTGTGCCTTATACACGGGAATCGACTCGAGCGCGTTTCGCCCCGCTCGCACGAAATGCTATTTAGCGGTAATAACGTAAACCGGACCCAGCATTCAGCCTCTCACGCTAACGCACGATTCAAATGTATTCCTCCAGCTTGCCTCTATCACGATTCGGCATCCGATCCATCTCCACATCTCGCCCGATGCAGCCTGATGCAGCCTGATGCAGCCTGATGCAGCCTGATGCAGCCTGATGCAGCCTGATGCAGCCTGATGCAGCCTGATGCAGCCTGATGCAGCCTGATGCAGCCTGATGCAGCCTGATGCAGCCTGATGCAGCCTGATGCAGCCTGATGCAGCCTGATGCAGCCTGATGCAGCCTGATGCAGCCTGATGCAGCCTGATGCAGCCTGATGCAGCCCGATGCAGCCTGATGCAGCCTGATGCAGCCTGATGCAGCCCGATGCAGCCTGATGCAGCCTGATGCAGCCTGATGCAGCCTGATGCAGCCTGATGCAGCCTGATGCAGCCCGATGCAGCCTGATGCAGCCCGATGCAGCCTGATGCAGCCTGATGCAGCCTGATGCAGCCCGATGCAGCCTGATGCAGCCCGATGCAGCCTGATGCAGCCCGATGCAGCCTGATGCAGCCTGATGCAGCCCGATGCAGCCTGATGCAGCCTGATGCAGCCTGATGCAGCCTGATGCAGCCTGATGCAGCCTGATGCAGCCTGATGCAGCCCGATGCAGCCTGATGCAGCCCGATGCAGCCTGATGCAGCCTGATGCAGCCCGATGCAGCCTGATGCAGCCTGATGCAGCCTGATGCAGCCCGATGCAGCCTGATGCAGCCTGATGCAGCCCGATGCAGCCTGATGCAGCCCGATGCAGCCTGATGCAGCCTGATGCAGCCCGATGCAGCCTGATGCAGCCTGATGCAGCCTGATGCAGCCTGATGCAGCCTGATGCAGCCTGATGCAGCCTGATGCAGCCCGATGCAGCCTGATGCAGCCTGATGCAGCCTGATGCAGCCTGATGCAGCCCGATGCAGCCTGATGCAGCCTGATGCAGCCTGATGCAGCCCGATGCAGCCTGATGCAGCCCGATGCAGCCTGATGCAGCCTGATGCAGCCTGATGCAGCCCGATGCAGCCTGATGCAGCCTGATGCAGCCTGATGCAGCCTGATGCAGCCTGATGCAGCCCGATGCAGCCTGATGCAGCCTGATGCAGCCTGATGCAGCCCGATGCAGCCTGATGCAGCCTGATGCAGCCTGATGCAGCCTGATGCAGCCTGATGCAGCCTGATGCAGCCTGATGCAGCCTGATGCAGCCTGATGCAGCCTGATGCAGCCTGATGCAGCCTGATGCAGCCCGATGCAGCCTGATGCAGCCTGATGCAGCCTGATGCAGCCTGATGCAGCCTGATGCAGCCTGATGCAGCCTGATGCAGCCTGATGCAGCCTGATGCAGCCTGATGCAGCCTGATGCAGCCTGATGCAGCCTGATGCAGCCTGATGCAGCCCGATGCAGCCTGATGCAGCCTGATGCAGCCTGATGCAGCCTGATGCAGCCTGATGCAGCCCGATGCAGCAACGATCGGGACACCGTTTCCCTCTACCAGGCTGCTCCCCTCTCAGCGTGAGTCAAACCTCACGGTGTCCTCTGGTATTCGAAGCACGAGCAAAATCACCTAAGCGGCGGCTTACACAAGCATGTACGACCGAAACGCCGTGGCGGCCTGCTGTAATGACGCCGGCTCAGCGCGCCGCCTCCATCCGCCGCCCCCACTCCTCCGATCAGGTCAGACCGTGTGGTCTGGCGATGCCGAGCCGCAGTTGTACACGTGTCCAGCCGCCGCGCGGCAATTACCCGACATTCGCGCCGTCGACACTGCGCCCCAACAGCTCTATTGGCGCCGTGCACGTGCACCTTATTAAAGCGGCACGGTTATGGAGAGGCTGGCCGGCCGGTCCCGCCCCCGCCGTCGGCCGCCGCTTTCACGCGGGTCAAAGGGCGCGCGCGCCGGCCGGCCGGAGCCACTAAAATGCCGCGCGCACAATGCCACGCGACGTAATCGGGCCGGCCCGCTCTCTGGCGCGCATTCAGCCGGGCCAATAGTGCGACCGGCGCGACCGGCCGGCCCTCTGCGCGTGTGGCGGGGGAGGAGGGGGAGACGCCGGCGCGACAATGACCACGAGTGACCGGCGCGCGCAGCTGCGCCCGTCGCCGGCTGACCGCCCGTTCACGCTGAATTAGATTTAAATGTGTGTGTTTGTCAGCATGTGGCCGCGCGGGTGTTGCGAACAAAAAGCGCGCCCGGCGCACGGCGGTCCGCCGACGACGCTCGGCTGGCCAAAACGACTGCCAACTGACAAGAGTTGCCGCCCCCCCCCGCCCTCCTGTCTCTGCAGGGTGTCCGCGATGGCCGGCGGCGGTCAGAGCTGTCGAAGCCTGGCGCAGTCCCTCCCTTGTTCCCTCCACTCCGGGCGAGCCGGGTTTTGTTTTGTGGACCGAGGTTGCGACTCGTGAGATGGGATGGTGTCCTCTGCAGTTGTGTTGCACCCGCCGTGGAAGATGCACTCAATGCTCCTCCTATTGTCGCCAAGGAGTCTTGGGAGTCTTCCGTGGCCCTGCTGTGGACACCGTGGCACGCCCCGGGCGCACGCCCCGGGCGTGTCGGCACACCAATGCGTCAGAACGGCCGCTCTGGGATCTACGCCCCGGGGGCAGACGGCCAGACGGGGAGCGGCATCCCCACGTGGAGCGGCCGCGCGCCACGCCGATGATGAATGCTCCCCAGGGAGCGCGTGTGCCGAGTGCAAAGTGGGATGGAAGGGCTTCCCGGCGCCGCGTCCTGCTTTGATGGAGTTGTTTGGTCGGAGTGGATGAGAGCTTGATGTGCTCCGTATTATGCCCCCTGGGAGTCACCTGGCAGCTCCCTCTCTCCTGCCCCCTGACCAACACAGGAAACAACAGGGGCTTAAATAATGTGCGACGGGATGTGCTTCGGTCAGGAAAATGCGATGCTGGTGGCATCTCAATGTGGAAAGAAGAGCCTCTGATTCTCATCGAATTACTTGATTGACTGACCAGAACGATGGAGCTAGCAGAATTCCTGCCTCTGTGCAATCATAGCATCCTATTAAATGTTCCAAGGCTAATAATACCAAAGGAACGTTGCGCCCACGAACGGGTTACGCATTACGCTTCCCTGTGAACAATCCAGTGACTGAAACCAAAACTGACGCTGAAAGGCGCTCCGAGCCCAGCAAGGGTGTCGTTGTACGAAAGCCACAGGCAGGGTGGAGGAACATCGAATTAATTTAAGACAATTTTAGGTTGAATCAGAGTATTTGGAGACCTTGCTACCGTTCCCGAGGAAATGTCTGTACAAAGAGAAGGTGGACTCTGTACGTCTGAGACTCAACTTTGGCTGGGGAGCAACTTAAACTTGAGAACACAATTCAGCATAGGAGCGGTACCTGTCCATCCAACGGCATAAACGACACCCCCAGAGCCCAGCCTTCACACCAGGCCATTTTTAAATATGAAAATTGAGGGTTCAAGTGGCTTCCAGTCCCTCCCAAATTTCCCCAGACCTCCACGATTTTACTTCACTGGAGGCACCGAAGAAAAATCAAACTTTTTGCCGACCAGCATGCCCAACTGGTGAATGAGGGTGTCCCTGATTGAAAGCAAGTAGACAATCTAGGTTCCGTTTCTCTCACAGCATTAGATACTCTCATTGCAGGTCAATTTGTCCATCTGACAGATCATAATACCTTAAACTGAGAAGTCATGGTGTCCATCCGACCCCTTCGCATGCCCTTCTGATGGCTCATGGTGTCCTTCCGACCCCTTCGCATGCCCTTCTGATGGCTCATGGTGTCCATCCGACCCCTTCGCATGCCCTTCTGATGGCTCATGGTGTCCATCCGACCCCTTCGCATGCCCTTCTGATGGCTCATGGTGTCCATCCGACCCCTTCGCATGCCCTTCTGATGGCTCATGGAGTCCTTCCGGAAGCTCAGGATTCCCATTGGACGGCCGGGGCGGGGCTTAGGAGCATCAGGGATGCCCTTTATAGCTCAGCACCCTTCAACAAAGTGGAACGCCCCTGCTACTGTTCAAAGTGTCCCTTGCTGACACTACAATGTCTTTTTCGTAAGTCGAAATGGCCTCACTTGGGTGCTCTCAAAAGTCAGGTTATTTTCGATCCTTGCCTATCCAAAATGATGTGTGGACTTTTGTGCAATAATGTACAAAAAGTGCCCTTCTCAGGTACCCAAGTGCCCTTTTCCTGGACTTAAGGCATCCTTTTATCAAAGTGCCTCCAGTGAAAAATGGAGAAAATGCACTGCTTCACACTTCACCACCGGCCTAATGGAATCGAGGTCATGGAGAAGGTCAATATTTTAACACCACTGCTGCTTTCATTGTCGGCAAATGTTCCGCCAGCCACAGCTGTTTTACGTCTCTGCAAATCAGGTTATACGCTCCGAGAAGGAATGGCCGCCTGCGAGCCAATGAACACGGCGCAATCCAAATTTCTATGGCGAAGTTCAACACTTAGTGTGGCTGTCGTAAAATCTCCCAACGCCCGTTATGGTTACAAATAGAACATCTCCACTCTTCCGGCGAACTTCCGAAATTGCCCCATAATTCAGCGGCAGCACTTGTTGCACGCCCGTTTATGGGGCATTATTATCTGGCATTCCATTTAATAACATTTACTGATGGGGCGGCAGCGTTTCGCTGAGCACCAATGTCCGGCTAATGGCTGGCTCCGGGACACGCTCGAGGCCCGGGGCTGTCGCCCGCTGCTGCCTGACAAAACATTAGCGTATCCGTGCTAAAAACACACCCCGTTTGCTCCAGACCGTCGGAACTCGGGTAGAAAAATAATGGCTCTCTAGTTGGGCCCGTCTGCAGAAAACGGCCATGGTTTGTTACGCGCAGGAAGATGGCAGCAGCAAGTCTGGCGGTAAGCCAGTTATTCTTCGTTTCGGCACCGGTGGCCATTTAGCAGTTCAAATGTCATCGGAGGTGCATATTTCACCATCGGCTCGGTCATTCATCAGCCGCGATAAGCTTCGGGAAGGGCGAACAGTTGACGTTTTCGGGTGCCTTAATTTGCTGATGGCGGCACCTCAAAGCAATTGGCCGGGTGGACACGTGCCTCCCGGTAACATTTGCGACGCGTAATTACTTCATGGGACCCTACGCTTTTGTCGGCACAAGGCTGGCCGTTGGGAGGGGAGAAAGGGCTATTTTTGACGACACATCGGTTGGATGTGCCCACAGCCCCTGTCCACCGGCAGCTAATCGACTAGGGTGAAGGCCGTCGTTGACCGATGACAGCGCCGCTCTTCGGGGAAAGAGACATTGCACCGAAACAAAATTGTGTCGGATGGAGTCGCGCACCCGATAATCGGGCGCGAGCGACCCATCATGCCAGTCGGTGTCCGGCCTCGGACGGACACACGCATAGCTTGTCGGTCTGACTTTACGGAAGGGCCGTAAGCCGTCCTACCTGTGCCCTACATATGTCGCATCGTCAGCGCTCTTGGCATAGATGGCACACATGCGATAAAGAAATACTGACCACGGTATGTTGCCATAGCATTAAACACTATATTGGGCTTATGGGTACTTTTCATGCAGTTCGTTTGCTTTCAGTAATGGTAATGATAATGCACTTCTGTCCGAGTGTAGTGGTCGTCATTTTCCGGTGGCCCGTGATTTGCTCGGGACAGGGCAGTTTCATCTGGCTGATGGAGCATGGGGCCGGAGCAGGTTGCTGAGTGGAGTGATACATGCACTCTCTGTGAAGCAGTCCTTCGTGTGCTGCGGAACAGCTTCCTCTGCGGTTAGGAGCAGTGTCCCTCGTCGGTGTGAACTGCCCCGGGGCTGCGAAATTAAACAGCTATCCTCACGGCGTACGCTGGTAACTAGAAATACCCCAGGATATGCTGCTGCCAAAGGACGCACGAGCAGCATTTCCCGCGACCGAAGTATTTCGTTTCGATGGCGAGAAAAGTGTTGGGGCGGTCTGGATGCTGCCCTTCCTCAGACCGCATCGCGATGCCGTCATGTCCCGAATCATGGAGGTATGGAAACAGCCCAGATCTCGACTCATCCCGGTCCGATCTCGACTAGTCCCAGCCCGATCTCGGCCAAGTTTTGGTGGCCTTGTTGGTGGTATGGAAACAGCCCAGATTTTGGCTAGTCGCGGCCCGATCCCGGCCCAGTCGCGGCCAGATCTCGACTAGTCCCGGCCCGATCTCGGCTCAGTTCTGGCCCGATCTCGGCCCAGGCGCGGCCAGATCTCGGCCCAGTATCGGCGGTTTTGCTGGTACAGACAGGAAGTGCCTGTGCAATTGAAGCAAGAGGTACTCAGCGGTATCTACGAGTCACGAAGGCATTCAAGTGCAAATGTGCTCTTGTCACAGTCATGGCCATACAACTATCATCGTATAGAACCGGATCGTATATCGTCAGCTAACCTACATCTTTACGTGGTCTATCTTTTCCGTCGTATTGTTTTTACATATATTGTCCTTTAATTTATATACTCTCCCTTTTTGTAGGTAATTATCAATCGTATATTACCTCTAGAAGAATCAGTTATCGCTCAATGAGCATGGATGCATGTTAGAGACATAACAATGATATGATACAGTCAGTGTGACAGCAGATGGCTTGTCAGGTAGGTTAGGGTGCCGAACGGCGTGTTAAAAATTAGTCTGAAGGTTTTCTGAGAATTTGTACGTCAAAGCTACTGATAACGGTAATTTCAAATGCTTATAGAACATTTTTCTTCAAACACATAGTCGGAATCGGCCATCAAATAGGTAAAATACAACCGAAGCATATATTTGCGAACTGCAAACGGTGGGCAGTCCTGGCGGCCGACAGCTGGGGCCAAATGGAGGGTTGTTTGTTAGTGGATCTAACAATGAAGACATCTCGATCCATCTTACTTTGGTTTGGCTTCCTCATGACATCAGCGTCAGTTTGTGATTCTGCGCCACCACAGCTAGGCTCAATTTAGGTTGATAATTGATTAAGTTGGGGATTATCAAGGGGCATGTTGTTGGTACCTATTTGGATGGCAGACTAGATGATCTTTCAACAGTTTAATTTACACAAAATCTACTTTGAATGCCACTAGAAAACGCATCACATTGACACACCAAACCCCTCCCGGATAACACAAGTCTCGCCTAATTGTTGATTATATTGACCTCTGTTCTATTTGCTTGTTTATGCGCCCAAAAACCCAAATAACTAACTAACTATTTGCTTGTTTCTTTCTCTCCATATCAGTCAGAGTTCACCATTAACGTAAATTTCACTTTAGTGGGGAAATGAGAAAACAAAAATGGATCTAGTTTTTACAAAAGTTCCCACCTTTCCGGGGATAAAAACAAAGTAAAATAACTTTCTTATAATAACTCTTTTTTCAGTCAAGTGGCCGTGTTGCGATGGCCGGATGTCACTAAGCACCGCTAGCTTTTTGGCAAGAGTTCCACCCCTGCTTTAGGACCCCCTCACACAATTTCTGAGTGCACCCTGGTTACAGTCGACGACGGTTGTTAGGTTGTTCAGTAGGACCACCACGTCGCTGCCTTCTTGGGTTGTGCCTGTTCGACGCCCCGACTCGAGCAGCTGGCAGGCAATAAATTCATCGGCGTTTTGGTAGCCATGACGTCTCGAAATACAGTGGTGTCCCGCCGTGCTGCCAACTGGTGCTGCCTCGTCCGTGCTGCCAAACTCGTGGTGCCTGATAGGTATTGTGAGCTTGTGGTAAGTGAGACGTGCTGCCGAAGTTGTGGTGCGCGATCCATGCTAACTAGAGTCGGTGCCCGGTCCGCGCTGCCAGTCTGAGTGCCAGATCCTCATGGGTGTGGCAACTGAGAGGTGCATGTGTCTCTTCCTTTCCAGACAAGCGCAACCTTTTTGCATTATTGGATGTGTATCTCGTAATTCTAGGCTATGTTTATCCACGCCGATCCGTGCTACCAGCTGTGGTAGGTTTGTGCTGTCAAAAGCATGGAGCCGTGGTGAGAAATGCTACCCAAGTGGTGAATACTGCGCGTTGCTGGTCGGAATTTCTTTCTCAAACATCTGATCTGGACAACAAAAAACGTCCAAAAATCATCATAGCCAAACACCAACTGAAGCGGTTTATTTATCGCCAAGAATCTCTGGAGGCCAGTAGGCTAGTTTCCCAAGTGCGATTATTTTGAATACTGTCAAATCAAAAAGTACCTGCGGTACGTGGAATATATACGAGTATATACACATATATTGGAAACAGCAGCATGAAATGTAACTGGACCACTGCCATCACACCGGACCATTTCCCCCCATCATGTACCGTCTGCATGTGTGCGCTCGGTCAGTTCCGGGACTGGACCCGACCTGGACCACCACTAGACCTGACCTGGACCACAACTCGACCCGACCTGGACCACAACTGGACCGGAACTGGACCCGGTCAGTTCCTCGTCCGGTCCGACGGCGCGGTCTCCAGTCGGCCGATGTTCGCGATCTCGAGGCGCGCGAGACGGGGCGGGGCGTGGTCTGGCTTCCGTCACCCCGCAGAGGGCGTCGCCGTCCGGCCGGCCTGCCGAAGGTGTCGCCCCCACAGCCCCACAGCCCCACAGCGCGGCCAGGCGCCCCGCCGGACACAGACGGATGGCCACAAAGCGTGCACGAGCTGCGTTTTTGCCGCAAGATGAATTCATTGTTGTGATACGAGTATTTATAGCGGCGGCCCGGCGAAGAGGCCGATCGTCAAAAAGCGCGCGCCCGCCCGCTGCCCGTGCACCTGCTGCCGGGCCGGGCCTGGCCTCTGCTGGGGCGGTCATGAGGGTCGCGCCCTAGCACCCAGGACCGGCCGGCGCCTGACGGTGGTGTCAGCAATGCCAGGCCGGGCCGGGCCTCTGCTGGGGCGGTCATGAGGGTCGCGCCCCAGCACCCAGGACCGGCCGGCGCCTGACGGTGACGTCAGCAATGCCAGGCCGGGCCTGGCCTCTGCTGGGGCGGTCATGAGGGTCGCGCCCCAGCACCCAGGACCGGCCGGCGCCTGACGGTGGTGTCAGCAATACCGCGGCGGGCCGGGCCTCTGCTGGGGCGGTCATGAGGGTCGCGCCCCAGCACCCAGGACCGGCCGGCGCCTGACGGTGGTGTCAGCAATGCCGCGGCGGTTGTACCAACACTGGTGCAATCAACCAACCACCCGGACCATTCTCAGCTGCGATGATGGCCGTTCGTGATGCGACACTGGCTTAGTTTGGGATCCAATGCGACACCGCGTGCCTGCTTGTTCGCATGTCACCTGATTTAGTTCGGATGTTGCTACAAAAGAACTGTAGTAACTGAAAATATAAAAAAGAATGCACAAAATAGCACGCATTCTTTACAATGTCCGTCACGTCAAGCTGATACTCCCATAAATGAAGACATTATACGTAATCGCCAGGTCTATAAAACTATTGGCTGAGCAATAAAAGCAGTCATATTGCTCGCGCTGCTTAGCGGCAGGGACCGGAGGGGACATCATTATTTCGCTGTCTCGTACCCTCTGGGCATAATTGGCTTCTGCTTACTCGTGCAGAATTCCCGGCGTGTACTCGTACGTACGAATTTCTTAATATTAGTGGTAACTTTTTCAAAGGTATTCTTATGCCTTCAAATGCAATACCGGCTACCGGAATATGACCAACATCACACCTGTGTCACATGGTGTTGTTGTCGTGTTTGTGGCGTCATTATACAGAGATTGACTTATTTGTGTGATGCCGGATATAGATTGATGTATTCAGCTAGCTTCATGACCAATGCAGTCGATGTTCGCTAAATCCCAAGTAACTGTATTCAGCTAAGCGACATCAAATTAAATGAAACACAAACTTACCAAGTGAGAGATATTGTAATGCGGAGCCTAACTGGTCCAGTATCCACCATATATATATATATATATATATATATATATATATATATATATATATATATATATATATATATATATATATATATATATATATATATATATATATATATATATATATATATATATATATATATATATATATATACTCGTATATATTGGCCATTTCAAAGCAATGTCTTGGAAAAGTGCAGAGGAAGCCTAAGTAGGGAAGGGGCCCTCTTCATACGACCATCCCCTCCCCCTGGACTAAATCCTGGCTACGCTACTGTGACAGGACACGGTGTATTTATTTGTGCGCGTCGCGTGCGTTTATTCCCCGAAGATGGCGCCTTCGATATTGTTTGCCGCTGGCCGCGATCGTCGGCCGGTTTCGAAAGAACAACACTGGTTCCAGTCGTAAATCGCCGAGCGTTTCCTTTGTTTCAGCTGCATTAGCCATATTTCTCGACTGAGATAACAAATAGCTGAACGGAGCGGCGCGTGCGGCTTTGGTGCCGCTGTTCCCGAAAGCCGAGCCCGGCAAGTTTGACTGGCATGCGCACGGGCGCGCTCAGGCGGTTTATCTCGGGGGGAGGGGAGACGTGAGCGGTTCCACTCAGCGTCAGCACGCACCCTGGATTTCACCACGCATCCCAAACCCGAGTTCGAGGCGGATGTCGACAGCGAATGACACGCGAGGGCGGCGGCCGACCCGGCGGCCGACCCGGCGGCGGTGCCGGGCGCGCCCCTGCCCGCCACATTCCGGCCGGGCACCATCGCGCCGCTAAACGGCTGTCGGAATATCGAGTCGGCCCGGTCTGTCGACCGTAAACCGGCGTCGGCCGACTGCCGCCGGCCGGGCGACGACTTCAGACGGCGGCGATCAACGGCGCCGCGTCGGGCCGCGTCGACATCGACGCCACGCGCCAGGCAATCGTGGCCGGCGGCACGCCGCAATCGCCGCGCGGCGGACGCGCTGCCAGATCGCCGCCCGCCGGGCGCGCTGGTGTGCACGTGCGTTGCGCTCTGGTGCGGCTGGCGGTGACGGCCTGTCGGCCGGCGGCGGCGGCAAGACGTCGACGGCGCGGCTTCGTCACCTCCAGATCAAGCGTGTCGTCGCGGCGCCGTCGCCGGCGCAACTGGCTGACGCTAACCGGCCGAGACGTGCCGCCAAGTGGAAGCGCAGGTGGCCGTGATTGTCGCGCACCGGTCGCCCGACAAACCGACAAAATGCTCCGGTTCGAGCCGCTTTTGCGATTCTTGCGGAAAGCACTTGCGACGCGCCGACGTTAAGCCATGGTTATTGCGAAGTTTTTGTTCAGCAGAGAATGCGCTCTTAAATTTGCACAAGAACTGGTGAAGATTGGCATTTGAAGTAATATCAAGGTGGAGTGCTTTAAAAACCCTCCAATACTTTTGAATTATCCCAGTCTTTGTTTGAATGCCATTATTAAGCGTAAAATTCTAACTTCTGAAAAACCAATTGACAATTCACTATGAATGCTTCAGACGCACATGTTCAAGTTGGGCATACACTTGCATCACCAGAAATATATAAAGATTCATCCATGGACATGAGTACACATGTGCACGTATCTTGGCCTACATTTTATCAGTATTTAAAATATTTTAATGCAAACTAGATTGACACAACAAAGATGAAGATTCGGCATGATGTAGTCATTTCAAGATGCTGCCCCGCAAGGCCCTAATAATCAATAAAATTAGACAAATTATTGACTGCAAGGCTGCAAAGCACACCTCCCTTCAAGCGCTATCAAGTGCTAGATATTGACGACTACTGAAAATGAACGCTCGTCCAAACTACATGGGTTTAAAGAGATGTTGCTAATCGTCATAGTGCCAATTGCTTGCTTGAAGCAAACAAGCGCAAAATAACCATGCAATGAAAGTGCCAACAGCCCGCCGCCTCTGGCAGATATCACTACGAACCGAACCAATGCTATCTACTAGATGATACTGAGCAAAGGTGAAAAAATAACAGCTAAGCTGTCACTCGCTGGGGCTATAGCTTGTCTAAAATCAGCGAGCTGATGTCTGACTGGTATCCTGATCCAGGTGAACCACAAGGAGCGAGAGTTCTTTAACGTCAGGTGTCTTCGGTTGTGGGCGACTTCCTGTCCTGGGAAATCGACGACGGCACTTCTAAGGGCTGCACAGCGCTTCATGAGTTAAGATGTGGTGTGCAAAAATAATCTCTAAATCTGTCGCCAGCATCCAATTCGACGGCACATCCAAGCCGAAGCTTGCTTCCAGTATAACCATCTCATCTGAGATAGGATTGCCAGAGCGGGAGTGTGCTACGATTGGCAGGTGCAGGTGACACCACCTTATTTAGCTCCAGAGGTACGCTGTGCCCCCGACTGATTCGCCTCATTGATCTCCCTCCCATTCCATTCGCATTTCACACGAGTTCAGCTTCATTATGAAACGCATCAGCGGCAGAAAGGAAGTGGAACTTCCATCTGACACGGTCTGTTTTCGCTCATCATTCGTCATTTTAAGCTATGCTAAAAGCCAAATATTTGCGTTCTGCCAGTCCCCTTGAAACGTTAATAATTCGCACAGGATATCACTAAGGACGGGAATCAGACATTGTAAGCCGCCTAACGAAGCATCTGAACACTTCAGGGGTCAGAGAGGCCCGATTTGCCCTTCTTTCCCACATTTGCGTCTCACTTTATGCGTGTAATAATCCGGAGTGAGCTGGCGCCCCCTCCGGGCCGGAAGTGGGGCGGTCGAGCGCGTGCCGAACCTCCAGGGGCGGCGCGGTCCGCCGCCGGCCGGAAAAAAGCCGGCACCAGTGTTCCCTTCACTCGGGGGTCTTCATCAGGCGCGATTGCCAAGGAGGCGTGCAGAAAAAGCCGCCAGTGCCGAACAGCTGAGCCCGGGGTTGAACAAGGGGCTCCGATTTCGCTCATGGCACGGAAACACGAGAAAAACGCCCAAATCCGGGGGAAATGTTTGCCGGGGAGATAAAAATGGCCCGGCAAAAACGCCGGGAGCGGCGATTTTTAAGCGAAGGGTGATATGCAAAAATGATTCTGTCATCTGTTCGCGTGCTGTTCGCGGCGCGCGCCACGCCAAATGACGGCGTTTTTATCATCGTCCCTCGCTAACGAGAGAAAACAACATCAAGACGACATTGTTGGTGGGGTTATTTTTAATGCGGATTGTCTCCCCATGATCTGTCTGCGCGAATCTGGAAGCACGCGTGTCCTGGGCTATTTTTGCATGTGACCCTTCTGAGGCGACGTTTTCTTCCGTCGCCCATTCACAATACACAGCTCAGTTTCGAGCGACTTGTGATGAGACGTTAATCGTGAGCGCATCTTGTGCGCGCTGTACACTGTGCACGACGTGAGAGCATGGGAGCTGTTACTGCCACTGAAAGATGCATTTAGTCAAACGCGAAGTTTCCTATATGGTATGCTTATGCAGAAGTAAGAACTCCAGAGTGTAGGCGTTTCCATCGCTAATCGGATTGGACGCCAGAACGCCTTCCATTGGGCGAACTGTTTCTATCGCCTGCTTCACCAGGAACGGGAGCCCATCTAAAGCGCATCAGAACTTGATCGGTTTTCCGGCGGTACTTTCGCCTGCACGGAAATGCCCAATGGCTGCACGATTAGCATTGTTGTGTGGCAATGGGACATGTCGGTATTTGGAGCTGAGCACGAACAAAAGCCTCATTGCCCATTCAACTTTGTCGGCATTTGCTGTCATTGCGGACCTGCAATTACGCGTCAATTCTCCAATAACTCCGGGTTCCGTGTAATTATGCTTCTTTATTCAACCCAGAAGTTCACTGAATGGAAAGCGTAATTACCCATCTAGCCACGTGAATAATTAGTCAGCCATGCATGATGGTTATTATTTAAAGGCAGTAGAGCACCGCGGAGCTGCTGTCCGCCTCCGGTCCGCCCTCAACCCGCCTCGTTTGTCAGCGATGGCAGCGGAGCACAACAAAAATACCCAAAAATGATATGAAAACACGCGCCTGGCGGCGAACAAGCGGGCGGAAAAACGCGCCGCGCGCCGACGCGCCGGGAGGTGCTCGCGTGACCAATAATTGGTAAACGGTCTCGCGTGCCGACGACAATTTGCGTTTATGAACGTGTGCGGCCGCCGGCGCAATCAGGCGAGGACAGGTACGAGCGGCGCGTGTGATACACGACCGGCGAGCGGTGCCACGCCGGGATTGAGGGGCTCGCCGCCCCGTCGGCCGTCCTGGCAGTCCTCGCGGCCGGAGTCACCCCGCGTGATGCGATCACTCCGGCCGGCGCCGCGGCCGCCGCCCGGCAAGGCCAACGAACCTTAATAACGTATGGCGGGCAAAATTTATGGCTTTATTATGAGGAGAATATTTTTTCATGGTCGTGAGCGACGCCGCGCCTTTGTTCGGCCGCCGGCCAGTCACGTGACGGCCGCCGCGGGTCGGCCGGCGCGTCGCGGCCGTGTCACGTGACGTGCCGTGTTGCGCGGCGGCGGCGGGAGGACGGTACTGCAGACGGCGGCGGCGGCACGTTTGGGCGGCCGGTACCTGTGGCACGCCGGCCCACATGTCGGCCGGCCGCTGCAGCGAGCCGCGAGCCGGCCGGATGTCTCGCGACATGTCCACGACGGATGAAGTCCATCTGTCTAATGAATGGTTCTTTAGAATGTCCTCCCGAGCACGTCATAAAGGGAAGAGCCGTTGCCGCCGGTGGCCGGCCGGGCCGTCGCGCCTGGCCTTGGCGCCCCAACGAGCTCTTCACTCGGTACCGGCCATAAAATTTTCGCCCGCACGGTGTAAGAGGAGCGTTGTTAATTTTTCCTTCATGGCGCAATAAAATTTACGACTTATCATTTTATACAGGTCACGAAAAAGGCCATAACTCGGGAGGCGAGTTTTTGGTCATGTTTACGGCCGCGTGCATATTGTTCATTAGTCCGACGGCCATGGCACCGCGGTAAGCGAACAGCGGTGAACGCCCGAGGCTGTTTGTGTCTTGCACCACGGCTACAGTCACTAGATACCAAGGCTGGCTCTATTCCCCGTCGTTTAACGTCAGAGGTTGCTTGTGTCTTGCACCACGGCTACAGTCACGAGTTAGCAAGGCAGGCTTTATTCCTCGTTGTTTAACGCCCGAGGCTGTTCGTGCGTTGCACCATCGCTTAAGTCACGAGATGCTAAGGCAGGCGCTATTCCCCGTTGCTTAACGCCGGAGTCTGTGTCTTGCACCATGGTTACAGTCACGAGATAGCAAGGCAGGGTCTATTCCTCTGAGTTCTCAGTCTCACAAAATATACAGGAATGCAGCGCTTCGTCCTTTCTAGATGTGGCGAATGACTATCGCTGTCCGTGAGCAGCTTTAGTTCTACAGGTGTTGTCCAAACACTACCCAAATGTATCGGTCCACCACCAGGATCTGTGACCTGAACTTTGCGCGTATTGTGGTTCATGGAAAAAGTATGAAATGAGAACTACTCCCGACGACCAAATATGCCTCCGGTTTTGTTTGCTTACCTGCATTGTTAGTCAGGCAACCAGTTTTGATTTTGTATATGCGTTACACCGGCGTTGGCTGTTCAACATGACCGAGATTTGGCGATGGAAGGGGGCGAAAGCGGTTTTGAGATTGTTTCTGTTCACGCACTCATCCACAGGAGAACACTGTATGGGCGCTGCATGACCGAAGCAGTCGATGCGCCCTTAAGCCCAAATAACCAACCATAGGAGAGCATTGGAAGCATTCTTTAGGATGGACAACAGTCTCCATTCTCTGTGTGTACGCTCGTGTGACTCTCCCCGGAAGTGTCAGTAACAACGCTCGGCTGTCTGGCTGGCCCGGTTGGCTCCAGTGTAGACCCTCGGGATGACGCTTCAAGGTGGCTGTGATTCTCATACAGGAGAAACGCGTGAATTTGCCCCAAAACCTGCGTAGCATAACCAAACACCCCGACAATCCACATCCCGCAATGACGGTCGACAGTGCATCGTGGACTATCCAGACCGACGGCGACCTTCATCTCGGCGGGCTGCGGCGGACAGAGACCTCGGCATGTCTTGCACGCAATATCGCGTCTGGCATGTTGCACGGAATGAATGGGCCAGCAGCTCAGACATTCACCCTTGCCCACTCCATCCATGTTTCTGCGTGGCGAGGCTTCTCTATGGTCACGACATCGACCCACATCGAGCCGTGAGCTTGTCCCGTCTCGCGTTGATACCCATTATTCGGCCGCAGATGGTCGATACAATTTGCGCTGAAAAACGCATTCGAGTGGAAATTTATAATCCCGTTCCTTTAAATGAGGCCATTATTCTTGGAGGCCAGAGATGGGTCATTGTATCTGATTGTGGCGCCGAGCCGGCGTCGCCAAGACTCTCTCGGCCGAAGATAGCCGGCGCAGATAAGATACAAATCGAGCGGCCACCTCGTCCCGGCGGGCGAGACGCCGGGCACGAGCTGGCCGGAAGCGACCCTCATATCGCGGATAAAAGGGTTATGATGGTAATCAGGCGAGCCGGGCCATTGTGACTGATGACAACATTTTCACGAGCCGGCCGGGTTCATTGTGCCACGCCGGCTGTAATGTATGAGAGGGTTCTTTTTCGGTGAGGTGGGTGGCGCCGCACGGGACGCTCATGAAAGTCATGGGGACCTGACGGGTCACACACACAAGAAAAAAGAGGGTAATTTCCGAGCTCTCGTGAAACCATTGAAGGATGGCGCCGATTTGTCATCGGGAATGAGACATTTTTTCCGGAATAGATTAATGGGCCGGTGATGTGCTGGCGCAGTTTCCTCTCATGCCGTCTCAAGTTTGAAGTTCAATGGCTTTACTCAGAGGTCGATGGGGAAGTAAGGTGTCGGAACTATGCAGATAAATTTCTGCGCGCTTTGTCAGCTGTGCAGTAGCGCTTTTCTTTGCCGACCACTTCGTCACTATTTTTCGTGAACGTAGTATTGGAAAGTCAGTCGACATGTTCATGGAAAGATAAACTCCGCCGGATGATGAGTCTGTGGTTCGCCACCATTTTGCGCCTGTTTGATTGCTCTACTCCTTTGCTGTTTATCTTCCAGTTCGCCATTTTGACTGAGCGCCTTCGCGGAA
This sequence comes from Ashinkailepas kermadecensis, assembly GCA_034440615.1. NCBI lineage: Eukaryota > Metazoa > Arthropoda > Thecostraca > Neolepadidae > Ashinkailepas > Ashinkailepas kermadecensis. Next base: position 47,486 of record JAOTOM010002600.1, on the reverse strand, counting down.
TCCTTGCTGTGTCTAAGCGTTCGCCAAATCGTTGCTCTGCCTTTTCGCTCCGCTCTGTCTCGCGACATTATCCCGGCGTTTCGCCCGTGTCATCCAGAGCGTGGGATTGACGACGATATGGATTCTTTCATCGGTGTTCCATTTGGCAGATTGGCCCGGCAGCATCCCGGTCGTAAAACACGCTTTATGAATAAATAAATGATTAGGGAAATAACACGTGGCGTTGACAAGAGGAGCCACAACGCGGGTGGCTCGGCGAACAAGCCGTGCCGACGGGGAGGGGCAGGGCAGGGCAGGGCAGCGAGGGGAGGGGAGGGGAGGGGACGCTGTCTCGGCGGCCGTGCGGCAGCGGCGCGCACCATCGCCAAGACTCGAGTCCATGTCGCTACTCACAGCATGTGGACGTGACAAGCTGTGCCGACGCCAGCTGGTATGGTAATGCGGCGCGAAGTTAGCGTCGGCAGCGACGTTGCCCGCAGGGGCCGGCGGGCGCGGACAGGCGCGTGCATGCTGATGCGCCGAGGCTGTTTACGGCGGCGCCGGACGCGGCGGCGCGAAAACAGGCGCGTCGACGGGACGCGTCCCGCCAAATCCGGACGTAAAAATGAGTCGTGCGGTGGACGATGCGTGCGGTTTGAGAGGAATCAACGGTGGCGGCCATCTCGCCCGCCAAGACATAAAGCCGGCCCGCGCCCAAGAAGTGCATATTACTGTGGCAGTAAACGTCGCGCGCAGCGCGCCGCTGACGACTCGCTCTAATCGTTCCATCTCCGTATAACGGCACGTCTTTGTCACCTAGCATGGTGCAATTTTACGGCATCCCTAAATGACGTAATCACGGCTCCCCTCGATCAGTGCCGGCCGCGTCATCCCCTGATGACGGGGAGCGGCGTCCACACCCGCCCACCGCGGCGCGTCGTCAGGCTGGGACGACGCGGCACTTCGGCGGGTCTGGCCGCGCGGCGGCGTGTGCTGCCGTGACGCGCCACGTCACGTCCGCACGGCAGCACGGCAGCACGGCAGCACGGCAGCGGACCGAGGCGGGCAGCCGCCGGCCGCCGGCAATACTGCACCGGCTCCCCCGGCGGCAATTAGTTCATTACTGGCCGGCTGCACTGATTGCCGGCATTCAGGTCGGCGGCGAAATGACCGAGAGGGGACGCATGTAACTGGTCGGAAAATAGGACTTCTTGGCCCGATAAATGATCAATCCGCCGCCGGCTATAAAGGCGATTAATGGCCGAGCTGCGGGCGCGAGAAAAAGATAGCGCTAAGCCGGCCGGCCAGGTTTGTGGCGAAATTAGAGGATTGCGCCGGCCGGCCGACCGAGTGGCAGCTCGCGTTCAGCCGGGTGGCGGTGCGGAATGGCCAGCACTGTATTGCCCTTCCCTCTCTCGATATGTTTCTCCACCAACTCACTCACTCATTCACTCACTCACTCACTCACTCACTCACTCACTCACTCACTCCACTCTCACTCAACTCTCACTCAACTCTCACTCGACTCTCACTCGACTCTCACTTCACTCTCACTCGACTCTCACTCCACTCTCACTCCACTCTCACTCAACTCACTCAACTCACTCAACTCACTCACTCGCTTGCTCACTCAGCCACTCTCCCCCCTCTCTCCCAGTCCTGTCGCCGTTTCCTCTTACTCTATCTATATATCTCTCTCTACCCAGCGCCGGTTTGAAAGATGGCCGCAGTGGCAGCGGCGTCGTGAGTGGGCGTCCGCCCGCGCGGCGACATCTGTGAATGGTGGCGCTTCTGCCGCCGCTTTTCACCTGGCGCCGTGAGCCCCCACCCCCACCCCACTGTCGCCGGCGTCGTCTCCGCGAGGTTGGCAAATGGCCGCTGCCGATACTGGGAATTGCCACCTCGGCGGTAACGTCGTCCCACGCATTCGGCGTGCTTCGGGGCGTCCGGCGCGCGCCCGCGCTGGGTGGATGAAGTCCGGTGGAGTCCGGTGGAGTCCGGTGGAGTCCGGTGGAATCCGGTGGAGTCCGGTGGAGCTACATGACTCAACGGTCGAAGTGTCGTAAAAACCAATAACCGTAGTTCGGTGGAGTCCGGTAGAGTCCGGCCGACGACGCCCTGTCAGACGACCGCGGCGTGAACGCCGACCTCGGCCGTCGGGGTTGGATTGGATTGGATTGGATTGGATTGGGTTGGGTTGGGTTGGGTTGGGTTGGGTTGGGTTGGGTTGGGTCGGGTCGGGTCGGGTCGGGTCGGGTCGGGTCGGGTCGGGTCGGGTCGGGTCGGGTCGGGTTGGGTTGGGTTGGGTTGGGTTGGGTTGGGTTGGGTTGGGTTGGGTCGGGTTGGGTCGGGTCGGGTCGGCGGTCGGGTCGGGTCGGGTCGGGTCGGGTCGGGTCGGGTCGTCGGGTCGGGTCGGGTCGGGTCGGGTCGGGTCGGGTCGGGTCGGGTCGGGTCGGGTCGGGTCGGGTCGGGTCGGGTCGGGTCGGGTCGGGTCGGGTCGGGTCGGGTCGGGTCGGGTCGGGTCGGGTTGGGTTGGGTTGGGTTGGGTTGGGTTGGGTCGGGTCGGGTCGGGTCGGGTCGGGTCGGGTCGGGTCGGGTCGGGTCGGGTTGGGTTGGGTCGGGTCGGGTCGGGTCGGGTCGGGTCGGGTCGGGTCGGGTCGGGTTGGTGGTTGGTTGGGTTGGGTTGGGTTGGGTTGGGTTGGGTTGGGTTGGGTTGGCCTGGCCGGGCCGGGCCGGTCGCCGCCGGTGTACCGGCCCGACCCGACACGGTCCGGTCCGGTCGCGACAGTCTTGAGTCTGATATTGTGCCGGCGGGATGCGCCGGCATCTTATTTATTTGTGCCGGCGGGATGCGCCGTGTCGGCCGCGGCAGCGGTGCCGGTGTCGGTGTCGGTACCGGTGTCGGTACCGGTGTCGGTGTCGGTGTCGGTGTCGGTGTCGGTGTCGGTGTCGGTGTCGGTGTCGGTGTCGGTGTCGGTGTCGGTGTCGGTGTCGGTGTCGGTGTCGGTGCCGGTGCCGGTGTCGGTGTCGGTGTCGGTGTCGGTGTCGGTGTCGGTGCCGGTGTCGGTGCCGGTACCGGTACCGGTGTCGGTGTCGGTGTCGGTGTCGGTGTCGGTGTCGGTGTCGGTGTCGGTGTCGGTGTCGGTGTCGGTGTCGGTGTCGGTGCCGGTGTCGGTGTTGGTGTTGGTGCCGGTACCGGTGCCGGTGTCGGTGTCGGTGTCGGTGTCGGTGTCGGTGTCGGTGTCGGTGTCGGTGTCGGTGTCGGTGTCGGTGTCGGTGTCGGTGTCGGTGTCGGTGCCGGTGTCGGTGTTGGTGTTGGTGCCGGTACCGGTACCGGTGCCGGTGTCGGTGTCGGTGTCGGTGTCGGTACCGGTGTCGGTGTCGGTGTCGGTGTCGGTGCCAGTGTCGGTGTTGGTGTTGGTGTTGGTGCCGGTACCGGTACCGGTGCCGGTGTCGGTGTCGGTGCCGGTGTCGGTGTCGGTGTCGGTGTCGGTACCGGTACCGGTGTCGGTGTCGTTGTCGGTGTCGGTGTCGGTGTCGGTGTCGGTGTCGGTGTCGGTGTCGGTGTCGGTGTCGGTGTCGGTGTCGGTATCGGTGTCGGTGTCGGTGCCGGTGCCGGTGCCGGTGCCGGCCCCAATCAGCCGGGGTACCCGGGACGCGCCTCGCCCCGGTCGGCGATAAATCGTCAAAACGGCCGGCTGGAATACTGAGTCGCGCTAACGTCGCGGCCCTGGCGCCGACCACCGGTCGGCAGACGCCCCAGCGGCCCGCACCCGAACGGCCCGCGCCCGTCATGTCCAGAGACACAAGCGCAAAACGTGCAGGAGACGCACAGACGCCGCGAACAGATGTCGCCAACAGACACACGTGGCAAAACTGGGCCGATGACCGACGCGTGAATGGGAGACAGGAATATAGTTTCCAAGGATATGTCAATAAAAGTAGCAAAAAGGCCAAGGTAATCAAGAATTTCCACACGTTCCTTGCGTCTAAAGGGTACATTTCTGCGCGATTAAATGCAAGGAAACATATAGCTCAAAGCATTCCGTAGGAGGTATATTGAACAGGTATCATGTATAAGTAAAAAATAATGAAGAAGAAGACGTAGAGGAATGATGATAAGAAATCGTGGAACAGCTTTCAAACCTTATACCGACAGCTACTTCCCAGATGTATACATGTGAAAAGCAAGCATTGGGGAGCCGACTTTCGACTTTCGAGACCGAGGACTACACCTGTCAGACGTTACACGCTTCGACCTGAGGTCATGTTTTGATCAGGCTGCGGATGAGGGTTCTGGGTCCCGTCGGGGGTGTGGCTGGGCTGTGATCCAAGATCCCACTTCTGGCCATGTCCTGGCCTGGATACTCTCCGTGGACCTCGATTCCGTGAGGTTCCTGGCCTAGATACTATCCGTGGACCTTGATTCGGTCAGTTTCCTGGCCTGGATACTGTCCGTGGACCTTGATTCGGTCAGGGTCTGGGTTCGACCATTGTGCAGGATGATACTGGTGCGCATTGTCATGGACCTTGATTCGGTCAGTTTCCTGGCCTGTACTGTCCGTGGACCTTGATTCGGTCAGGGTCTGGGTTCGCCATTGTGCAGGATGATACTGGTGCGCATTGTCCATGCGACCGAAATATCGGTAGAGTTTTCGGTTTGTTTACTGTTTTGTGGACCTTGTTTTCAGGGTCTGGGTTCGACCATTGTGCAGATGATACTGGTGCGCATTGTCCATGCGATCGAAATATCGGTAGAGTTTTCGTTTGTTTTGTTTTGTTTGTTTTCAGTCCACTCTGATCACGATTTAAGGAGTGTGTGCTTTTACTTCGTCAATAGCTGAAGTGGTTTGAGGCGCTTAAGCTGGTTCTCAGATACGATCGGTACTCTGGCCTCACTATCGAAGTAAACCACGGTAAGGCGTCGATATCACCTACCAGTTATTGGTGGGGGTAGGGGCGCATCGACTGCAATGGTCATGCAGCGATATTGCCTACCAGAGAAGGGCAAGGACTGGTACTGCCAGGACGGAGGCTGACCAGGAGCCATGTGCGTGGGCCCTGAGCCATGTGCATGGACCATGACTCATGTGCGTGGACCCTGAGACATGTGCGTGGGCCCTGAGCCATGTGCATGGACCATGAACCATGTGCGTGGACCCTGAGCCATGTGCGTGGACCCTGAACCATGTACGTGGACCCTGAGCCATGTGCGTGGACCCTGAGCCATGTGCGCGGACCCTGAGCCATGTGCGTGGACCCTGAGCCATGTGCGCGGACCCTGAGCCATGTGCGTGGACCCTGAGCCATGTGCGCGGACGGGGTTTGACGTTGGACGGTACCAAATCCGACCTCAGCGGCTCTGGCCTTCCAAATTCAATGCAACACTATTTAGCTAATGCTAAGATTGCCTATAGTGGACAGCGCGGCTGCGAAGTTGATAAGAAGTCCGCTGGATGCTCTTTGACCAATGATGTCGATGCGCCCAATACCAAATAACCAACTAGCTGATCAGAATCCCGCCATGCCAGTCGTCATGGCTGCTGCAGGCGCCCTCTTAGCTAAGGTTATGAGTAGGTGTGCGGTTTCCTATCTCCTGGTGCATGCCGGGGTGACCACGGTAATGCTTCGGCGTCCAACAACTTGTCACCTTAACCATTAACAACACGGCCATATGTGAACATCCTATCTTTGACCACAGCCGGCTGAGAGCCAGCTGATGCACCAGTTTTTCCCCAGCTAAGTATTTTCGGCGCTGTTTGCGTGCGTCCCGTCTATAGATGGAGGTGTCGCAGAATTGCAAACAACATTGCTTTCACGTAACGGGTAAACATCTAACACTAAATCGGAAAGTTGTTGGTGTTGCATTGGCAGAACCAACTATGCAAAAGTCTCCACAATTCAGAACGTTCTGGTGTACTCAGAACACATTAAGCCACATTTGTATCTTTGACCTGCGTCTGGTATCCTCTGCAAATTCAGGGTGTGAATACAAGTATTCGATGACTATTAGGATAATTTAAATATTGGTGCTGCTTGATACCCTTTTATTTTCATTGTGTATTCTGATTCGTGCTGCACCGATAATACTAAAACGAGCACGAGCCTCCATACCTAGTTCTATCCGTACGATTGCCATTCCGATACGATGGTCTGAGAAACCAGAGGTGCGGAGTTGGATTCCTCGCGGTACCCACCCTTCCTGCCAGGGTGAGAGGCAGGCGACACCATATGACCTCAGCTGTGTCGTAAAGCCACAAACGACACAACCCATGGTACACCTGCTGCCGGTTCAGCAGCGACAGACACCTCTTCAGAGTGAAGGTGGGTGGGAGGTGGTCAAATAACAGTTCGCTCTGACTATTACTGGAAACATTTTCTGTCCATTTGTTGCTAAAATCCTACTAACAACGCAAGAGCGATTTCGGATAATTATGGATCCATCAGACATGCTTACATGGGTGTCCGTATAATTTCACTTCACGGGTCCTACTCCTAACCTCAGCTCCAGGATCATTTTGTCAGGTGGTCGAACATCTCTGGCACGGCGAGCGTCGGCGTTCGGAAGAAGGAAGCCGTAGGCTCCTTCCTCCTTCCGTCCCTCACAGATGGGACGTGAACGTGCCAACGCAATCGTGGCGTGCCGTGGCGGGACGTGGATGTCCGAAGACGTGGATGGCATGGCAGAAAATCTTCAGGAAACGTAGCTCCAACAGGGCAGCGTAGTCCGAACACGTGACGCGAGCCGCGAGCGGCATGGTACGCTCTGGCTTGCCGTGTATCGTATGTCTTGGCCATCGGTATGGTCGTCATTGGACAGCGTACATACAGATTAGGAAACACTCCAATCACTCCGTTGCACTTTCTTGTGAACAGTTCTCCTATCAGCCTAGCTGTTGCTGTGCTAATTGGGTTATGGGCGCTGCATGACCATTGCAGTCAATGCAGTCGAACCCCAATAACTAATTGCTAATTGGTGCGACGATATGCGCTTCTTGTGCTGTGCGTCAACGTTCGTTCCTCGCCGCGCATACCCCCACCCCCCGATCATGGGTGAAGCTTCTCATCATTTTGGGAATCTCTAGCCACTCCAGTAGTTCACCAAAGCCTTGAATAATTTCAGAACAAACGTAGCACCGTCCAACGCGTTTTACTGAGCCCACCAACGTTAGCATTGCACTTCCATCTGGGTGATTATTCAGTCTTGCCTGTGACACAAATACCGCGGCGTCTGCCAAGCGCCGCTCGTGTCTCACGCCGGGTGTCCGCGCGACCCGCACGGACCCGCGGCCGAGTGTCCGCGCGACCGGCACGACCCCGCAGCCAGGTGTCCGCGACCGGCACGACCCCGCAGCCAGGTGTCCGCGACCGGCACGGCCCCGCAGCCAGGTGTCCGCGACCGGCACGACCCCGCAGCCAGGTGTCCGCGACCGGCACGGCCCCGCAGCCAGGTGTCCGCGACCGGCACGACCCCGCAGCCAGGTGTCCGCGACCGGCACGACCCCGCAGCCAGGTGTCCGCGACCGGCACGACCCCGCAGCCAGGTGTCCGCGACCGGCACGACCCCGCAGCCAGGTGTCCGCGACCGGCACGACCCCGCAGCCAGGTGTCCGCGACCGGCACGACCCCGCAGCCAGGTGTCCGCGACCGGCACGACCCCGCAGCCAGGTGTCCGCGACCGGCACGACCCCGCAGCCAGGTGTCCGCGACCGGCACGGCCCCGCAGCCAGGTGTCCGCGACCGGCACGACCCCGCAGCCAGGTGTCCGCGACCGGCACGACCCCGCAGCCAGGTGTCCGCGACCGGCACGACCCCGCAGCCAGGTGTCCGCGACCGGCACGGCCCCGCGGCCAGGTGTCCGCGACCGGCACGACCCCGCAGCCAGGTGTCCGCGACCGGCACGGCCGCGCGGCACCGCGCCGCACGCCGTCTGCACTCGAGCGTCGGAAGGCGGGGAGCCATGTTGGCGGCGCGGGGGGTCCAAATTTGCCGCTGTCGGTCTGGTCGGCGCGTCATCAGCGTCGGGCATTGTTCATAACTGCGCCGCTGACGGGCGCGGTTTGTCGCCGCGCTGTGCGCTGTCGTTGCGTCGTCGACTGGCGCGACAAAAAGCGCGCCAGGTGACGGCTGGCGGGGTCCGGCCGGGCGGAGAGCCGGCCGCTACCTGGCCGCGCACCGACAAATGGTGGTGACCCGCGCCGTGTCGCACACCGGTGCACGCCGGCGCCGATGTGGCCAAACGGACGGACAGGCAGGAGGTGACCCGCGCCGTGTCGCACACCGGTACGCGCCGCCGCGGATGTGGCCAAATGGGCAGAAGGAGAGGTGACCAACCGTGTCGCACACCGGGACATGCCGCCACGAATGTGGCCGAACGGAGAGAGAGAGAGAGAGAGAGAGAGAGAGAGAGAGAGAGAGAGAGAGAGAGAGAGAAAAAAAAAAAAAAAAAAAAAAAAAAAAAAAAAAAAAAAAAAAAAAAAAAAAAAAAAAAAAAAAAAAAGGGGAGAGAGAGAGAGAGAGAGGGAGGGGGGGGGGGGGGGAGAGAGAGAGAGAGAGAGAGAGAGAGGGAGCTTGCATTCTGGAGACATGGATTATGTGGCACTTCCAGGAAGACACATTAGTTCCCGACAGACGCTTGTGGACTGGACTGGAGTTTGTAAGCTTGTGGCTGATTGTGTCGCAGCCGCTGTTTCTCATGTAGGCCTTTGGGACCAGGGATCTAGTTTTACAAAAGTCAGTGTAGCCACGCATTGCTTGTTTTCCTGCTTTCGTCCCACCCCCACACACACCTACCTGCTAATTTGCACCTAGATTTGGGATAGTTTGTCTTGTATGCATAGATGATCGTAATCATGTCTGTGACGCTTGGGTGTTCTAGGTTCACATGTAACCAAAACCCTGACAAACGGCAGAAGATCAAATCATTCAAATCAACCGTTACATAACATGCACAATTATTCAAGAACTTCTGCTTATAAGTAGCTGCAGTCGTTTAAAGAGTTGTTACTGCCTATTCCAATGCATGCGGTTAAAAATAACCATCGTGGATAAATCTGCTGTGTGTCTTCGTGGGTGGATACAGCAAGAACTTCGCTTATAAGTAGCTGCAGTCGTTTAAAGAGTTGTTACTGCCTATTCCAATGCATGCGGTTAAAAATAACCATCGTGGATAAATCTGCTGTGTGTCTTCGTGGGTGGGTACAGCATGTTTGTGAGTGTACCAAGTAGGCTTGTAGGTGCATGCACTTACAGCCGTGGAGAGATATAAAGTCTCATCCCTTTCTGGAATAAGGTAATGAGACTTCCTGAGGGTAGGATAGCCGAAGGTCACACATGTATTGGAACGGAACACCTCGTATTGAGGAGGGGTATTTCATAGCTGATCGCAATTTACTTCAAAGTTAGAACGGCTTCACCCCTGGAGTCGAGGAATCCACCTCCTAAAGTTAAGGTTGTCTGGATCAGGAATGGCTTATAGGTAGGGGGCATTTCCGAAGCTGGGGATCAGTCTCTCCAGAGCCGAAGGGACACTCTCATTAGAATCAAGGGACGACACCTGCAACGTGAGGGTCATCCTCCCCAGACCTGCACACACCCTCTCCAGGGCCGGAGGACGTCCTCTCCTGAACAGAAGGCACTCTCTCCAGAGCCAGGGACACTTTCCAGAGCACGAGACAGCTCCGCACCATTCCCCAAATTGTGGTTGACGCACCCAAAAACCCATTCCCATGGTCGGGCGGAACCCTTGCGGATTCGAGCGACCGTCTCTCCAGGCCCTCAGATTCCTGACCTCAGATTCCTCAGACTCGGATTCCTGGGCGCTGCATGACCGACGCAGTCGATGCTCCCCTAAACTCCAACAACTAACCAACGAACGACACTCGATTCCCTCGCGGATCCGAGTGACCGCCCCTCCAGACCGGAGTGGCACCCGCTCCGGAGTGCCGGCCCCCGATTGTGTCGGCGTGCAGCGATGTCAGTTCCCACGGCCCGAGCGACCGTGCGCGAGTCCAGGCGCGGCTTTTAGCATAATGTGACAGGTATGACTGAGATGGCGGCAGCGCGAAGCCGCTGCACCCTCCCTCCCCTCCCCTGCCCCTCCCCCCATCGTCCGCCACGCACCGCTGATATTGCACGGAGCGGGTTCAGCGACACCTGTCGGCGACTGTCCGCTTGTCAACCTGTCCGGCTGTCCGGCGCCGATTCCTCAGCGGTCGGTTATTGGTGTGTGCTCCGTCGATAGCCGTCAGCTGGTGTGGACGGGGGGGAGGGGGGGGGCGTCTGTCGGCGTCGTCCGTCCGTGGCCTGCCATCCCGCCAAATCCGTCGTCTTTCCCGCCACTGCTGCCCGCCAAATCCGTCGTCATTCCCGCCACTACTACCCGCCAAATCCGTCCGCATCCCCCGCCTGATCCGTCGTCATCTTCGCCACTACTACCCACCAAATCCGTCGTCATCCCCACTACTTCTACGCGCCAATTCCGTCGTCATCCTCGCCACTACTACCCGCCAAATCCGTCGTTATCCCCGCTACTATTACCCGCCAAACCCGTCGCCATCCCCGCCACTATTACCCGCCGAATCCGTCGTCATCCCAGCCACTACAACCCGCCAATGCCCGGCGGCGCCGGTATCACCATCGCTGCTCTGACGTCAGCCGGCGGCGCAGTTCGCGCTCTTTTCTGTCATACTATGACCACTTCTTTTCTGATTAAACAGTCTGGTGATCATCCGTTCAGATTTGCCACAGTTTCGGCGGTCTCTTTCATTTCGCTTCTTCGACGACCGTCGGCTGACCTAAACCTCGCCATATGTTCCTGTCTGTCGGCCGCTGCGCCGCAGGGACTCCTCTAAGAGAGCTTGAGTGGAGGGGGATCGTCACCGCGGTCCCCGCAGTTATGACAAAGCAATGTGAAGGGTCCCGTGACTGCGAGGGCATTGCAGATAACATGCTGCACGACAGCCTCTGACAGTCCTGTGCACCTGCCGCCGCCCGGTGGTGATGCTGTCCGGTGATGACGCTGTCCGGTGGTGACGCTGTCCGGTGATGACACTGTCCGGTGGTGACGCTGTCCGGTGATGACGCTGTCCGGTGGTAACGCTGTCCGGTGGTAACGCTGTCCGGTGGTAACGCTGTCCGGTGGTAACGCTGTCCGGTGGTAACGCTGTCCGGTAGTAACGCTGTCCAGTGGTGACGCTGTCCGGTGATGACGCAGTCAGGTTGTGACGCTGTCCGGTGGTGCCGCTGTCCGGTGGTGCCGCTGTCCGGTGGTGCCGCTGTCCGGTGGTGCCGCTGTCCGGTGGTGCCGCTGTCTGTGACGCTGTCCGTGACACTGTCCGGTGGTGCCGCTGTCCGGTGGTGCCGCTGTCCGGTGGTGACACTGTCTGTGACGCTGTCCGTGACACTGTCCGGTGGTGCCGCTGTCCGGTGGTGCCGCTGTCCGGTGGTGACACTGTCCGTGACACTGTCTGTGACGCTGTCCGTGACACTGTCCGGTGGTGCCGCTGTCCGGTGGTGCCGCTGTCCGGTGGTGCCGCTGTCCGGTGGTGCCGCTGTCCGGTGGTGCCGCTGTCCGGTGGTGCCGCTGTCCGGTGGTGCCGCTGTCTGTGACGCTGTCCGTGACACTGTCCGGTGGGGCCGCTGTCCGGTGGTGCCGCTGTCCGGTGGTGCCGCTGTCCGGTGGTGCCGCTGTCCGGTGGTGCCGCTGTCCGGTGGTGCCGCTGTCCGGTGGTGCCGCTGCCGGTGGTGCCGCTGCCGGTGGTGCCGCTGTCCGGTGGTGCCGCTGCCGGTGGTGCCGCTGTCCGGTGGTGCCGCTGTCCGGTGGTGCCGCTGCCGGTGGTGCCGCTGTCCGGTGGTGCCGCTGCCGGTGGTGCCGCTGTCCGGTGGTGCCGCTGTCTGTGACGCTGTCCGTGACACTGTCCGGTGGTGCCGCTGTCCGGTGGTGCCGCTGTCCGGTGGTGCCGCTGTCCGGTGGTGCCGCTGTCCGGTGGTGACACTGTCCGTGACACTGTCTGTGACGCTGTCCGTGACACTGTCCGGTGGTGCCGCTGTCCGGTGGTGCCGCTGTCCGGTGGTGACACTGTCTGTGACGCTGTCCGTGACACTGTCCGGTGGTGCCGCTGTCCGGTGGTGACGCTGTCCGGCCGCTGACAGCCGCGCGGACGTGTTATGATAGAGCCGGCGCGGCGGCGGCACACCATTAGTAACATTTGAGTCGGTGCCAGCGTGATGGACGACTGCAGGCGCCGCGACACCGTCGCGCCCATTGTCCCCGGAGGCCACACACACTTAGCATGGAGACGCAAACGCTGCGCTTTAAGAAAACAATGGATGGCCGCGGCCGGCGCTGATCTGTCGGCCATCTGCGCGGACAATAAGCGCGCCGATAGCGACCCGCGTGTTGTTGTTTAAAGAAAGCTTCTGCGTGTTGTCCGGCTGATCTGGTATTCGGCGAGAGCCGCGCCGGGGGCGTCGGCGGGGTTGGCGGGGGAGGGGGGACGGCCGGGGGAGGGGCGGGGGCTGTGCACGGTCGTGCCATGCATCAGCTGATGGCGACGGCTCGCCGCGCGGCCGCAATCAGCGCGCATCGACGACACCGCTGCGGCGGCGCGTCGCGTCTGGCGTAACCGGTTTGTGGGCCGCGCGGCGAGGCTGGCTCCGGCCGGCCGGGGGTCGCGTGCAGTCGCCGCCGGCCCGGGTCGGAGTCGACTGTGCCGGCGGCGGCGCGCCCGGGACGGCTGCGGGATGGGTGGTGGGAGGTGGGCCGTGGCGGACCGTGCATCCCCCTCTACCTGCGGGCCGAGCCTGCTGACGGTCAGGTGCGGATCTGTGGGGGGGGTCTCATGGGAGGCCTCCACCACCAATGTTTGACAAAAGTTCGCTTTTTTAACTTCCGCTTGGTACTTCCGCACAAAAGCTAATGTTTGTGCATGCTCCTTTCCCATTTCACGTTCAGGATTTGCACTTGACGTGCAGAAAGCTATGTACATTTCGTGTTCAATATTATCTATTCCACCTGCAAACGGTTTTGATTTATCCCTTCAGGAATAGGGGTAAGATGCTCGTCTCACAATCGAAAGATTGTGGGTTCGAGTCTCACCTGTCGCTACTCTTCGCCGGCGACCAATCGGCGTGAGAGATTGGCGACACCATATGACTCAACGGTCGACGTGTCGTAAAATCCCAATAACCAATAACCATCCCTTCAGGAAGGGATAACATGGGGATAACCTTTTGTAAGAACTTAAAAAATGTCTTGGTGCTCCTGTCGATCGAACATTGAAAGCCTGTGGGCCTCCGGTGCCGCGCACCGGTCCAAAACCGTGACATGATTACATTGTATGGATTCTGCATGATTACATTGCATGTTGTAGCATATTAGTTCCCAATGAACGGTGATGTATTTAATATTAATTGTATATCAATTTTATTTTATGCCCATGCTATGCATCATCGGAACTAAATTCAACCCCGATCTTCACAGTTTTATGCGGCCTGGTTGCACATGAACAGACGTATATGCATGAAATAATCTTCCTTATTCTGAAACTACGTTCAATCTCTAAATGAATGCCACTTTCTCTCATTTTGACGAATGGTTTATCTTTCCTAAGCACATTAAAAAGACAACCCTGCATGCATTAAAGCTTAAGCAGTTTTCCTGTCGAGACTCGGCGTGATGCCGCGAATTATCGTCACTCCCCTTGGAATATATATATATATATATATACATATATGTATGTATATATATCACCACAAGAATTGCAAGGCATCATTAAGCAAGGATGGCTGGAAGAAATGAGGCTGGTTTGTTGGTTATTGGTTTTACGACACGTCGACCGTTGAGTCATATAGCATCGCCAATCTCTCACGCCGATTGGTCGCGGGCGAAGAGTAGCGACAGGTGAGGTTCGAACCCACAATCTTTCGATTGCGAGACGAGCATCTTACCCCTAGACCACTCGTCCCCTTCGATGTCAGAGTATTAAATTGAGTGTATGAAGTGCTGAATTTCTTCTTTATCACGTCTGTGACACACCAAGTACAGATAATTATATGATGTGCTATATTTGCAGAGTGAAGATTATGATTGTGTATTTGTTTGCCAACTGAAAAGTAATCATTTGCGGAGAAAATGAGTGGTAGCATCGTCATTTTTACGTTAAAATACACGGTATTCCAAAAAAATCCTAAAAATCAAATTTTACCTTGGTCGATATATCTACCGGAAAGCCTAGGGTCTTATTTGGCAAATCCAGCTATGGTTTCAATTTCAATTCGTCAAACTTTAAGGGTCAGGAACGATAACAGGTTGGGGTATGTTGTTTTCGCTGTTGTATCTCATGAACTGAAGAAATTGTACACGTAACTTAAGAGCATGTTCAATAACCTATAAATCCAAACAATATCCCTCAGCCTCGTGTTTCCATACCAGCAATCAAGAAGCGGAAGAAATGAGGCATAGCAGCAGCTACCGGAATGCAATAATCAGCTGGTAAGGGCCCGCAATTTTACATGGTGGGTCCTTTGCGATACAAAATGATTGCCGTGCGGTTGAATTGAAATTATTGAGATATGATCTTAGTTCATATATATTTCGATAATCGTAATCCTGTCACACTATCTTCCACGTCGCGAACTTATCTTTCCTGTCCCTTCATCTCATGCTGTCACATACCGATTGACATCTCACACAAAGCTGGAGACAAAGATGGAAGCTTAGAATGCGGCCACAATTAGCCTGGTCACTGGCGGCACACTAATGACCCTCCAATATCGTTTGGCAACCGGTGACGTCACATGGGCTGGACAATTGCTCAGTCCCGTAGGCGCTCCAGCCAAATTTCCGTGTTTTCCACACGACATTTCCGATCTTAAATACCATCAAAATGGGACAAAATCGGGTTCATTTGATAGCTTGAAGAATCTTGTCCACAAATATGAGCCTTATTTTCCACTAACACTAGGACTTTTTGCTTGGACCCGCGCTGACTGCATCCATGTCGAGCGCCGCAGGAATCGCGCGGTGCCACGGGTAATAGCAGTGTGATGAGACAGGACAACTGAAGATCACGGCTGGGAAGGAGGGGTAGGAGCACGTAAGAGATAACTGTTCCAACATAATTCCTCCCCACTCGGTGCAGGGGCGTAAACAGGGGTGGGGCACTAGGGGCATGAGCCTCCCATGCGAATGTGGTACTCCTCCGGCCAGGAAAAGGCGCCAACATTATATTTAGGCTACCAGACGAGGTACCGATACTGGTTGGAATGTCACGCCCTGATCACCCATGTGCAGATACGGAACCTGCAGCTGGTTTTCATGATTTTTCCCCATTTTTCATTCATATGCGTCTAGACCAGGGGTGTTCTTTGATATATTTTTGAAGGGCAAATGCCCCCTAAGTGTTGGCTCTGTCCTCATAATTTAGACTTTTAGCATGGGGTACCATGGAACATGCGTTCCATCGATGTGGGGCTTCCCATTAACTTTATGTATTTTGCACCCGAATAATCTATAGTGAAATAATCATTGAGACATATATATATATACATATACATGTACATATACATGCACATGTACATATACATATACATGCATATATATATATATATATATATATATATATATATATATATATATATATATATATATAATTATATATATATACATGTACATATACATGCACATGTACATATACATATATATATATATACATGTATATATATATATATATATATAATATGTATGTATATATATATATATATATATATATATATATATATATATATATATATATATATATATATATATATATATGCCGGCAATTTTATATATGAAAACTTGCCGACCATTTCGGAGACATTTGAACATGAGGGAGAGGGTTGAAATCCACTGACTTCGTTACGATGGTGATAGGTTTGGCACCTTGCAGCGCCAAGTTAAGTTGTTCCTACTCATCCTAACATAAAATCATAATGGGTACTTATGAAAATACTGGTCCAAATCCGGCGACTATTTGTATGAGTGTTGATTGAGCCATCTCGAAATCCGTTTGCCCCCACATGCATATACCAGGTACGCCACTGTCCACGCTACTCTATCTGGGATGTGTGAACTTTGAGCATTAATCACTGAAAGGGACTTAGACCTCTAATGTAAAATCCAGCCCATGATATGTAGGTGTTTCTGTTGTTGGGGAAGGGAAGGTAGTGTGAACAGTAGGAGCAGTTCCTCCCACAACCTCAAAACACTGCAGCTTAAAGCTGTGGATTCCTTGTTTTTTTCCAAGCAAACATTTCGAGACATTTGGATAAAAAGCTTGATTTTTCCCCTACACCAGCCTTGAAGGCCTGTCCATAGCACTGACCATGAGTGTATCCCAGAGCGAGGCCACAAGGTGACCAACTGATGAAACTGAAACTGATGAACTGAACTAATGAAATTTTAATTGAAATTGACCTGACATTGAATGCCCAGTGTACTGGAGCCTATAATATTGGTATGAATACACACAGCCATGTGTCAGCCCTTTTTCCACACCATTTTGGAATAAGAGAAGATCACAGACATAATTAATACTGTTCTCCAACATTACTACCAGGTATTCATACCAAATGTGGAAATTATTTGCTATCTCAGAAAAATGCACCTTACTTGTCATAAAAAGAGGTGGCTTAGTGCTTTATTCATCTTTTTACGCATGCATGGTTACAAATCCTCTTCTTAATGGCATCTTTTGCACAGCAGTTGGTCCAATTTGTATCCCAAGTGCACTCAGTGTGCCTTTTCCTTTAGGGGTCATGGGTCTCTGTGAACCAGCTGATGCACACAGTGCACCTTAAGTTACTAAAATTTACAGTTTAGGATGTAACCATGCACAAAGAATGCTCCAATGCATATGCACTCCAGTAAGAAAATGGCATTAATTATGAATGGTAATTCACAAGCAAATTGATTTGACAAAAGCATCACAGTTGGAAGTGAGGATATTTCCATCAAAAGGTTAGGATAGGTTAGGTTAGGTTATTCTGCATTTTTTAAAAAACATTTCTTTTCATGCCATGCTACCTAAATGAAAGCCTTTTTTGGTGTTATTTTGCTCACAACCTGAAAAGTAAGCATTTGCACAGAAAGTGAGTAATCCCATCATCTGAGTCACCTTCATAAACATTGCATTTGAATGATAAATTCCAAGGATTCATAAAACATATTAAAGCATAAATCTACCGGTAAGTCTAGGTTCATATTTGGCAAATCCAGTTATGGTTTCAATTTCAATTCGTGAAACTTTAAGAATTATGAACGATAACAGGTTGAGGGTTGCTGTATCCTATGAACTGAAGAAATTCTGCACCAAACTTAAGAGTGTGTTCAAGAACCTAGGAATCCAAACAATATTCATCAGCCTCATATTTCAATTTCCCATGCCAACGATCAGAAACGCCGTATGCCCAACCACAACAACACTCTGATGTCTTCCCTGCGCCACAGATGAATCTAAGCCAGGTTTTAAGACGTGTTTGGAATGTTTACGTGACGTCACCGTAGATACCAAAATCCTGGTAGATTCTACCAGAAATTTCGCACATTCCTGTTTACGTCACCAGGGCTGGAACTAGAAAACCTACTAGATTCCGTTGTACCCTTTAGTATTAGTACCCAGCTAATGACAAGCTGTGGAATGATTTGTAAGTGCTCTGTGAACCGAAGCCGGCCCAAATATAAATTGTTTCGAATAAATCCAGCTTCTATTGATAATACATTTTCAGGAGAGATTATTTTCACCCAATTTTCTCTACACCTTCGCCTTTTGTAATTACAGCCAGCATGATCAGTTTCCAGCTTCAACACAGATGTCATGGACACAACGCCTGGATAATGATGTCATTTACAAATAGTTACAGTGCATCCAGAATCATGGCATGTACGTGTCGAATTTGAGGGTCTTTGATTGTTGGTAAACATAGGTACGCTACCGAAACGCGTGATGTTCTCGCACCATTTTCTAGTCACTGTCAATGTAAGGCTCTGCTACAAGGTTGTTTTTGCTGCTGACGATGGCCCCTGGCCGAAACGTTGAGTAATAAAGTATAATCTTTAACGTTACTTTTGATGTCAACTCAGCACCTCCTGGTATATTGAAGGTCGTATATTTTCTTTACACGCAATGTCTAAAACCCAGGAGCATCTAAGAGCCATTCTTCGTTGTATTAAATAAAGCCTTTCTTTTCCCTTCATTGTGAGTAAGAAAAGTTTGAAGAAAGTTATGTTGATTGCCTTTTTGATCATAAATTAAAGCATTGGCAATGCTACACCATCTTAAACCATGTGTTACAATATTAGTCGTTTGAATTTATATCATGAATTAGGCACCTTAACCCGGCTTCAGCGATATTCTATCGTTTGATATGTGATGAAATCAATTCAAACATATTGAAATAGCAAATCTTACTTGATTCAGGTTGGCGGTCGGAAGTACTGGGCACTTCAGGACGTGCGGTCCGGAGAACAAAACTAGTCTCACAGTCCATTATTGCACGTTACCACCTGACCGGCCTGCTCGCTCACGTGGCAGGGAGCCGTGCGGCGACCGGTCAAGGTCGTTCGTTCGACCTTGCCGACAACATGAAAGAAGGGCCTATGCGCCCCCTCGCCCCCTCCGAAGAGAGCGTCCGAAACAGCAGGGTATTTCCAACGCTGTTCAGGTTGCAAATCAAAGGTGTGTCTTTGATGTGCTTGAGCTATTGACCCCAGAATACACATGAGCATTAGGTTTTCCAAAACATGCATCTCGCATAATGTTTTCTTTCTTTTGCTGTTTCACAATGAAGCTGCAATTTCACAATGCAACTGCAGAACACCGGTTGAAAGTCCGATATGTCCCAAAGAGAGGCAAGAAAAAGCCTGCCAGTCGTGACCGGACCTTCTGACCAGCCTTCTGCCCATGCATCTGCCGCCTCTAGTCCATGCGCCCCAAAGTCATGGCGGTCTGTCGGGTGACCCACGAGTGAGCTGGAATCGATGCCGAGACACCGCACGTCTGAACTCATTATGCACGAGCCTGCAGAAAGCGACGGGCGCGCCTTGTAACCCATGAACGGTCGGTGTGAATCATCGGACCGTATCCTTACATCAAGACAGCGCTTGCTCACGACCTCCACATCCTCTCCCTGCACGTGCTCACTGTCCGCGATGCGGCCCGAATCAGAGTCGTGCAGCGTCAGGAACATTATACGCCTGCTTGCACCGTTGCGTTGTACTTCGTCAGTTATCGCTCGGCTATGCTCGTGTGCATATCTTGCGCGTCTTTTCACCTTTGTCATGGATTGCTGGGTCCACGATTTCAGCCCTCTCTACAACTACAGTCGTGCGGCCGATTCGTTGAGGATGTCCCCCCGGCGATGATAGCGTCGGCTGTGGACGGACGTCCTCGAGTAAGCTGCCAGCCCACAGTCATGTGAATCACCGCTGCTCGCGCCCCAGGACTTGCCAGACGGGTTCCGCTGAAGTTTTCACGGCTGGTAATCGACTTCTCGAGGCATATCAGGCACTGAAGTTTGCGGCTTCCCTCCGGCCCGTGGCGCATGGCCTTCTCCGGCCGTGCCGCGTCGACAGAACGGGTGCAGGCACCTCGCACTAATTTCACGGCTAAGGTGCTTTTGCTGGGTTACTATTGTTCGCTTCCCAGTTTTCACGCCACGCAAGGCGGGCGCACCAATCCTCTCGAACATTGTCCGCTCACTGAGCAAACACACAGCTGATGCGTGAACCGAGCCTGAGGGACGTGACCTTGACCTGACCGCACCGCGCAAAGGTCAGTTCGCGACTGTTTTCCCAGAGTGCGAGCATGTGGTGGATCGTAGCTTAAGCCTCCCAGGAGACACTTCGGTGCGAGAGCTGCCACTCAATACCAAAATGACTCATGTCACCCAGACTCGTGTGCCAATTAGCTAAACGTGATAAATGAATATTCCGTCTATTAGCAGGATAACCATCACGGGCGACAGTTTACAACGTTTCAAGCCAGCTAGCTGTATTTCCTCCAGATCACCACGCCTGTTCAGGTGCCACAGGTCCGGTTCACCACACCTGTTCAGGTGCCACAGGTCCGGTGCACCACACCTGTTCAGGTGCCACAGGTCCGGTTTACCACACCTGTTCAGGTGCCACAGGTCCGGTTCACCACACCTGTTCAGGTGCCACAGGTCCGGTTTACCACACCTGTTCAGGTGCCACAGGTCCGGTTTACCACACCTGTTCAGGTGCCACAGGTCCGGTTTACCACACCTGTTCAGGTGCCACAGGTCCGGTTTACCACACCTGTTCAGGTGCCACAGGTCCGGTGCACCACACCTGTTCAGGTGCCACAGGTCCGGTGCACCACACCTGTTCAGGTGCCACAGGTCCGGTTTACCACACCTGTCCAGGTGCCACAGGTCCGGTGCACCACACCTGTTCAGGTGCCACAGGTCCGGTGCACCACACCTGTTCAGGTGCCACAGGTCCGGTTTACCACACCTGTCCAGGTGCCACAGGTCCGGTGCACCACACCTGTTCAGGTGCCACAGGTCCGGTGCACCACACCTGTTCAGGTGCCACAGGTCCGGTGCACCGTTTTCACTGGTGTTCCGCCGAAGCGAATGAGTGATCTGTGTGTCGGCTACAGACGAGCTGGTCGAGGCAGGGCCAGGCGGCGGTCTGATGGTCTCCGGGCGGCCACAGCCGTTCAGGTATCACTGAGTGAGTGGTTTAATCAAGTTCCGGACGAGCCAGACTGGACGGTGGGAGTCCTATTGCGCGCTCAATTGAAGTGGGTGAAGAGCGTGCTGAGCTAGGGCTGTTGGTGGTGCGACCTCTGCAACAACGGCCGGTGTCGCGTGAGCGCCAAGCGGCCTCTTGCGTCAGGGCCTCGGTAGCTCAGTGGCTGAGCGTATGGCATGTCGGGGGTGCGGGGTTCGATTCCCAGCGGTTCCCGCCCTTCCTGCCAGCCTGAGAGGCAGGCGACGCCATATGACCTCAGATGCTGAGTACGTCGTAAAGTCACAACCACCACCGGTCCACTGCGTCGACTTCAACGGTGAATTTGACCAGCGGGCTGGCCTGCATTTTCCCGACCGATGACGTCCAAAACAGGTGAACCACAGGCCACATCAGATGTCGGCTCGTGCTGGCGAGACTCGGGGCTCTCCTCAGCGGCACCGGTACGTGCACCGTGTCTTGGCGTGCACACGGTGCATGGGGCATTAATGTGGTGACATCGCATGCATCACTCGTGACGCTCGTGCACACTGCGCATTAACACGGCCGCCACCCCATGAGGCTATCTGTAGCCCGTCCGCGAGCCGCGTAGGTGAAGACGTGAACCTGCGAACACAGAACACCGAACTGAGAGCGAGTTGCCAACCGGCATTGTCTGCTTATCAGTGAGCAATAGAAACCTGGTGCCAAGCCTGTCCTTCTCTCAAGCCTGGTGGGGTGGGCTCCCGGAAATGCTCCGCCGTCGTGACGTGTGCCGGGGTCAACAGTATCATATCCCGCCGTGACGTGTGCCGGGGTCGACAGTATCCTATCCCGCCGTGACGTGTGCCGGGGTCAACAGTATCCTATCCCGCTAAGCTGACGATGCTGCTCGTGCCAATTGCATAGTAGCGCCTGCACCAACTCCGGTCGCCAACAGGGGTGACGCAACACCCGACGCTGGTCTGTGGCTCTTGCCGCGCAGCGAGCTGCAGGTGGGAAATTTTACCTGTAATTTCAGTATGGCTCACTTGGAAGTTATTTAGTCGCTTGAAAAAAAATTAAAGGTTCTTAGTAAATGCAAGATGTGTTGCTACCAAACACAACATGCAACAGATAATTGTTTGGTCACATTTTCACCGCATGTGATGCAGTGTGACACATAACTTATCTCATGTGATCAGGTCATGACAGCAAATAACACATGGCCTGATGTACCCGTCAATTTAAAACGTATACGTGGCGGTGGAATTGAATTTTGGGAATACCGCGCGCTTACAACGCATGTCGGCGTTGAAGATTATATGCCACATAAACGCAGCAGTATGCAGCACACCAAAGTCTAGGAATTTGCTGGACGCTCCTTGAGAATCCCATTCTTGAATTATGTTCAAAGAAATCGGCACACAATATTGCATCGTGCCACTATTAAAGAAGCATTGATCGGCCGTCTTCAGTTAAGAACGTTCTCTGGAGCAAATCATGCATGCAGGTAACTCGACGGGTGCGACCTGACGCAGCGCTACCGCTTCTGAATACGCCAAGGCAAAGTTCAGCCAAGGTGAGCGCTGAGCGGAGTCCAAGCTACTGCATGTGTGGTGTTTGACTCACAGCAAGCGCAACAAACAGGTTCTTTGCCCTCTCACCGGGCGAAACGTCCCCTCATGCTCTGTCCTTCAGTGTGACCAGTGACGGATGTGGCCCCCTGGCGCAGCAGCAGTCCTGGTCGCAGCCGCCGATCGCCTCTCACTTCCCTCATCCTTGTGGACAATGCCGGCTGCGAGTGTTGCTCGCTATCTCAGTTGGCTTGCAATCATATCGCACCAATGATCGTCGGCAGCTGACGCCAGAAGGCTGACGGAGCTCGGGGCTCTTGACAAGCATCTCTTGGCTGATGATGGATGGTGATTGGAGCCGGACGCGATGACGGGTGATGGCGGCTGGACTGATGAGAGATGATGGTGATGCGACAATCAGCTGACGGACGTTCCGGCTGTGAGATTTGGCGACCAGACCAACTCTCCACCTGGTGACGTATGACGACGCGATGCCTCAGCCGACTGCAGATGGTAATGGGACACTCAGCTGATGACAAACGGTGATGGCGCCGGCGCGTTGCGGTCGCATGGTCCGCGATGAGTCACGAGCCGACAGCGGCGGCGACAGCGGCGGCGGCTTCAGCGGCGGCTTCAGCGGCAACCCCAGAGACGGCGCTGGCGGCGCCACCGTCACCGCCTCTCCACGGCAGCCCCAGTCGCCGGCGTCGCCGTCTCTGACCACCACACGACGGCGGTGACGGCTGCACGCGCCGCACGCCCAACTCGCGCGTCCGCCGGCCGCCGGCGCGGCCTCCACGTCCGCTCGTGTTCGGCGCGACCTCGTGTGGCGCGCGCGGCCCGCGCCGCCGCTGCGGAAGCCGATGACGCCCAGCCCGCTGTACCGTGTCGTCGCTGCCCGCCCGGCCGCCGTCGCCGGCCGATGGCGGCCGGCCGACTGAGCCCGGGAAGGCCGCACGTGATCAGGGTCGGCCGGCGAGTGTGTGCCGCCTGGCCAGCCCAATGACCCGCCAATGACCCGACACCGTCATAAATCCGTCGCCGTTACGGCCGCCGCGGGTCACGGTGGTGCGCTTTGACTCGCGCTTTGTCCGCGTCTTGCTACGAGCCCGGACCAGTGCTTATACGACAGACGTTCGCATCGAGTACCGTTCAACCGTTCTGCTTCTTAATCTGGTCAACACTTCTTTGTTACGGCATTCCTTTGCCTCAGGCCGAGGGATGTTCTTGAAGTTTCTATTTTCTGGCGAACTCGCAACAGCCGGTTAGCGCAACAGTCAGAGGGTCATGGTCACAACCCGGAGCTCTGCATTTGGACCCATGAAGGGTCTCCACGTTTTATCAACGCTTCCAGTGATGCAATTCGGTCGATGGATCTCATTTAAGGCTGTTTTAGCGCTTCATACGTTTTCGGATATGTGCGTTATTGGACATGGATGATATTCACGATGCCAAATTCGACTGGGTAGCGTTTTCAATATTTGCCCTCGTTTGTCATGCGCTCCTCATAGCTCCTCACACCGGTTAGTAATGGTGATGGAAGGAACAGAATGATCGCGAGACCGAATGATCCTTAACGAGATGTTTCCATCAACGTAGGGACGTCATGCGTGGAACTCATTCATCCCTATAGCACCTCACCAAAAGGTTAGATACCGTGTGGGTCCCTGACCTCTTCACAGCATGACCAAAGGGCCTCTAATACGAAGCCCATGTACGGAATATCAAGACCGGGGAGCGTTGACAGTGGTTAACCCCCGCCCTTGAGGATCTCACCTCTATTGGGTGAACGGAGGGTAAGGGCATGATCAACTCCGATCAACCCCGACCAGGCGGACTACCTTAGACAGCCTCTACCGATCATCACCAGGTCATGTCCCGACCATATCCCGACCGCCCGCGATCACCTGCTTGCCTACTCCCGCATATCGTGACCACGCGTCGATATCCTCCCAATCACCTACCTACCATCTCCCGAACGCGTCTCGACCACCCCAGTCGACGGCGGCCGACCACCTCCCAGCAGCCTGTGACAGGTATGGTACGGTGACAGGCATGGTGACAGGCATGGTGACAGGCATGACACAGTGCCGTCGCGCGCCGACACCGTATTCGGCCGCGGGTCGGCCCGGATCGGGCCGGGATCGGCTCCGCGCCGATGGCGCCGGCGCGTTATGACGCCGACCGTCGGCCGATTTCAGTCGCGACAGGCCATCAGCCGGCCAGCCGGCTGATGGCCTGTCGCGCCGGCACCCAGCACCCAGCACCCAGCACCCGGCGCAGGCCTGTCGCCGATTGCCGCCGCGGGCCTGTCGATGACTACCTTTCATACGCTGCGCCGCCGCTCGTCACGGCCGATGCGGCTTCTACCGGGCTCTGTGTCGAGTCGATCGGCTGACGTGCGGTTCCACGAGCGCGGAGGGCGCGCGGCCGGCGGCTGGGACGGGGGCCGACGGCCGGCGGCGTGGCCTGAGCGCGGCCCGATGCTGGGACGGGGCCGACGGCCGGCGGCGTGTCTTTAGCGCGTCCCGAGGCTGGGACGGGGCCGGCGGCCGGCGGCGTGACCTGAGCGCGGCTCGCGGGTGGGACGGGGCCGACGGCCGGGGCGGCGTGTCTTTAGCGCGTCCCGAGGCTGGGACGGGGCCGACGGGCGGCGGCGTGTCTTTAGCGCGTCCCGAGGCTGGGACGGGGCCGGCGGCCGGCGGCGTGTTCTGAGCCCGGAAGGCCTCAGGGCTCGCCGGTCCCCAGACGCCCGGCCGCGACGCTTCAGGCGGCGGGGCCACGCGCCGCATCCTCTGATGCGTGAGACGCGTGCGGTGTGAAGCGACTAACACCGACGGCCTGAGCCCTGGTCAGTGCAGCCGCCACGGCCACTGGACCGGGCACGCTCCGAGACGCTCAGCCAGACAAGCCGGCGGAACTCGCACGCGGACAGATCGCCGGCCGGTCGGCTGTCCGGCAAGTTTGCCAAGCCGCGGCGCACAGATCGCGCTGTGCCGCCGCCGGCTGGAACTCTGATCCTCGGAGCGTCATTTAAGCGGCGCCCAAGCCTGCCGCCGATTGGGTGCGGCTTCCCGGCAATCCGGCACCTCGACCGCGCCAACTTCTGCCGACCGGCCGCTGCAGATTGGCGACAATTGCTTTGTCGGTCGGACCAGTTGTTGGGCTGCTCGCCGGCCTCCCGGTCTATCTCTCCACCCTCCTGCCTCTCGCCAGCCATGCTTTTTCCTGTGCTTCCTCTCTCCTCCATGGAACACAGAGCAGCCCAGCTATTTCCAAAGCACAGAGCCGCCCGGTCCCCTCTAGAACACGAAACTGCCCGGCGCTGTCTATCCAAAGCCGCTCGACTCCCTTGGAGAAGCACAGGCGTTCGGTGGTTTCTGAGATCAAAACCGTCCGGTGGCCTCCGTGATCGGGAGCCGTCCGGTGGTTTCTGAGATTGGGAGCCGTTCGGTGCTGGCCGGGGTGCATATTGACGCCAGTCCAGTCCGAAGCAAGTGCTGCACAGGTGGACCCCCGCGCTAGCGTCGGCAGTCCAGCGTCAGTCCAGTCCAAGGTAAGTACTGTACAGGCGGGCCCCATTCCAGTCCAGTCCGAGGTAAGTACTGCACAGGCGGACCCCCACTCAAGTCCAGTCCGAGGCAAGTACTGTAAAGGCGGGCCCCATTCCAGTCCAGTCCGAGGTAAGTACTGTACATGCGGACCCCCACTCAAGTCCAGTCCGAGGTAAGTACTGTAAAGGCGTACCCCCACCCCACCCCACTCCAGTCCAGTCCAAGGTAAGTACTGTACAGGCGGGCCCCATTCCAGTCCAGTCCGAGGTAAGTACTGTACATGCGGACCCCCACTCAAGTCCAGTCCGAGGTAAGTACTGTAAAGGCGTACCCCCACCCCACCCCACTCCAGTCCAGTCCGAGGTAAGTACTGTACAGGCGGACCCCCAATCCAGTCCAGTCCAAGGTAAGTACTGTACAGGCGGACCCCCACTCCAGTCCAGTCGGAGGTAAGTACTGTACAGGCGGACCTCCGCGCCAGCGTCGGCCGTCCAGCGTCTTGCGGACACAGCCTCAGCAGCGCTGTCCACCCGGTTTGATCGACTATTGATTCCGCCCGAACCGCCGGAAACCGGCGGCTCGGGCATTCGTTCTGACATTTATAAAGAAGTGGCCGGCGATAAAATATGGAGGCGCGCAGCTCTCATGAAATGGCGGCCGTCCTTCACCATTGGGAGTCGATGGCCAGGTGGCGTGCGGTCCGCACCGCTGGGCGGGTGCGGCAGAAATAGACCCTGTGTCGGACTGGGTTATGCCGGCTCTGCTGCTGTACCCACGTGTACCCGGGTGGTGTACCCTGACACCACGGTGCTGGTGACGCCATCGGCCACCGGCAGTGCGACCGGTGGATCCTGTCTGTCATCACGGGTGGTGGTGAAGTCTCCCTGTGAACGGGGTGTCGGGGATGCATTCATCGCAGTGTCCAGGTGACGTGAGTCTCGCTGTATTCAGAGTGTAGAGGGAGTCGAAGTCGAGAGGACTTGCCCGTCGTCCCTCTCCAGCTCCTTTGCTCAACAGCTTACCACCCCACCAGTCCCTGACACCGCTCAGCCAGCTCATGCCAGCGCTGCTTCAATGGGCTTTGCTAGTCATACGCCAGTTGTTGCTCTCGTCCATTCCCATATCGCTCGGGATATGTGGAACAAATATAGGTAATGCTTGTGATAAATAAGGGACTGGTGAGGACATATGAAATTGCCCTCAACCGACTCTGGCGCGATTTCAATCAATTTTATGAACAGTCTTCGTGACTAGCGTTTCTACAACTGGAGGGAGATGCGGAACGAAATAAGAAGTACTTGCGGCTTAGGCGCGTTCTTTCCTAACACTGGGAGTCTGCCCTCCGTATCACCCTAAGGTCGCTATGTCACTCGCCAATTTTGACATCCCTTCAACTAGTTTTGATGTTCATTAGGCAGCTTCAAGGTGTTCTTACTCTCCATTATCATTCATGTGTCACACACATATTTATCATTCATTTTTGCTACATGTGCCAACATCCCATGAACTGCACTGCTATGAATAAACATTAAGATTTTTTGGAGTGCCCATAATATTAGATCAGAACCACCGAATCGAAAAGTGGACAATAGAGTAGCCTAGATAGAGAGGGATAGCTGGAGGGGTCGGTGTTTGGTGTTTGAATTAAAGTCACATCGGCCGGAGCATTTGTCATTTCAAGACAATGGAATCAAGTAGATGGAGAACATAGTGTAGATAGAAAGATAACTAGGATAAGCCGTGCGATAGGACAGGATGAGTGGATGCGATTGAAGACGGAACAGGCCATCAACAGGCCATCAACAGGCCATCAACACGCAACGCCAACGTTGTCCAGTTAACTGCAGCAACCATTCACGCACGCACGCACATACATGCACGCACACACGTATGCCAATACTCTCCTACCAACACCCACTTCCTCACAGACACATGTCGCTCGTGCAGATAAACGCCAGCACTCTCCTTCCAACACCCACCCCCATCCAGACACGTCGCTCACGCATGCACATGTACACAGCCCACACTCGGAGGATTTCAGAGCAGCCTTCACGACTGCCAACTCCTCAAATGTGCGCCAGTTTCTCGGCGGGCGGTGCGCCGACAGCTTGACAGTGCCGGAGCGCGCCCCCGGCGGTGACCCGGCGGCCCGGCGGCGTGCCCGGCGGCGTGCCGGGCGGCGAGCAGTGGTGCCGTGCTCAGGGTCGGCCACCGACCCCGCCGCCAGCTGGCGTACCGAACGTGCCGGTGCGTAGTCCAGGTCGTCATCGCCGTCTGCCGATGCCGTCAGAGAGGACGCGTCGACTGACGCACGCGGCGCACTTGGCGTGTCGTCGGTAGATGGCGCTGATAGACGCGTGCACTGACGCACGCGGTACATTTGGCGTGTCGTCCATAGATGGCGCTGATTGACGCATGGGCTGACGCACGCGGTACATTTGGCGTGTCGTCCGTAGATGGCGCTGATTGACGCACGCGGCACATTTGGCGTGTTGTCCATAGATGGCGCTGATTGACGCGTGGGCTGACGCACGCGGTACATTCGGCGTGTCGTCCATATATGGCGCTGATTGACGCGTGGGCTGACGCACGCGGTACATTTGGCGTGTCGTCCATAGATGGCGCTGATTGACGCGTGGACTCACGCACGCGGCACATTTGGCGTGTCGTCCGTAGATGGCGCTGATAGACGCGTGGACTGACGCACGCGGCACATTTGGCGTGTTGTCAATAGATGGCGCTGATTGACGCGTGGGCTGACGCACGCGGTACATTTGGCGTGTCGTCCGTAGATGGCGCTGATAACAAGCCACTGCAGGTGCAGGTGGCAGGTATGCAACATTTTGGGACCGAAGCCTGGGCCAAGGTGTTATCCTGTGGCCAGGTGACCCAATAAGCAGAACCACCCGATAAACAAACAAACAAACAAACAGCAGCCTCTGTCGGTCATGAACAACGCAATTAGTTGTGTCTGATACAGTCTCAATATGGTCACCGCCATCTTCAATTATCCGAAGTACCGCATTGCTACATGTCCTCCATGTCATATAGAGACTGCCATGGTCTTCAATTGCATCGCATGGATACGACTTCCTGTTTTATATACGAAAGGCTTTATTCTTATGTGCCATTACGCATCATTCACTATTAATAGTATACACAAATTATTTCAAGCTGTCTGAACGTGATTCAAGCTTTATCTTCCCAACCATCATCATAACAGTAAGATCATACGCCATGGAATTCGACGAATGCAAGTGTACCAAATGGCGATTATCCCTGTACGCAACTTCGCATAGTCGCATAGTTGCTTACTTTCAATATTCTGTAAGCATGGGCTCCAAATATAACTTTGCTCGAATTTTTATATATTAGCGACTGCCAAGCAGGAGCAATATTGCTACTTTGTGTTTTTTAGCTCCATTTCTAACAGAGTTAACTCGCTCCGTGATCTTTTGATAGTATCTAATAGGTAAGTTAAAGCAGCGTGGAATGCTTTCATGACGCATAAGCTTGACTACGTTTTGTCGCAGATAGCGTACCTGATATGTACTACGATCTGAAGCAGATAGCGTACCTGGTATGACAGCTTGATGCCATCACGGAGATCATACCCATCGGTACGGTGATAAACACATTGCTCAGTAATGGGCCCGAAAGTCTACACATAATTTCATTTATTTTCATTAACAAGAACATCAAGTAAGCATTGCAAGCATACCCTATTCACGAATTCCTGTTCACCATGTGTCACTTTACGATCGCAATAGATCCTGCTACACTGGTACTCGCACACTGGTATAAGTAGTGAAGAGCATCAGCCATAACAAACAATTGCAGCAGCCAAATGGGATGCCCAGAGCTGATGTACCTGATGTACCTGATGTACCTGATGTACCTGATGTACCATAATAAACATTGAATTCGACTAAGCCAGATAACGCAATGGGATGGCAATGGTGGGCCCTGTGCGCCGCAGGAGCTATCAGCAGTATTTTCACTCAATTAAGATGCTCCAATTCAGTCGCGAATCCAGAAGGTTCCCCTTGAAGGGACAAAAATCCTAGCCTCACACATGTACATTTTTTAATCGTGTGCATTTCTCCCATCGTCCTCGGCTCTGGATGCATTCTGGTTCCTCCAGTACTTATTATGATTGTATCACTCATCTGAGATGCATAGAAAGTGAGAAATTACAGCTATGTGCCTAAACGTAAGATCTTTGGAGTGTTGTCTTTTTTCCACAGCCCCAGGATTCGAAGGGTCAAAATTGGCAATTGGCAATCGGGTTGATTAGTGGCAATTTGTTATGTCCTGCTCCCAGAAAGCCCTCCATTTGTCACCCACCTCTGCGAATACGCAACATCACGTCCCAATATCACGCAATTTTAGCGCAAATTGATCGCTATGCAATATGAAGCGTTCAAAGTGTAAGAGTTGTGACATATTGCTCCGGAGCTCTTTCACCGCTTCTGCCCGGGTCGGCACTTCGGACTGCCACAGCCCGTTTGGCACGGAATGTCGCCGGAGCGGCCTACTGTGCCGCTGAGGACGTCTGGTGTGGTGTGGCAGCTGTCGGTGCCTTGCAATGCCATACTCCAGTGTCCACCGGTCGACGTCGGCCGCCAAACCGGTCGCGCCACAACAAATTGATTTCCTCGCCGCGCCGGCCTTGCGTCACAGAAGCGCATCGGCATAAACGTCACATGTGCCATGATTTGCATAATCTGTCGCCGTGGTGCCGGACAGAAAATTAATCAGACATTGGCAGTCCTATCAGCATAGCTTGCCCACCGTCCTGCACTCTGACCGATGAAGTCACACGCCGTTATAACGCAGGGACACCAGAGTGACCTCGGTCGCGGCAGCGGTGGGCCACGCGGGCAACAGCGGTACCGTTTAACGACGTCACAAAGGCACACATCGCATCAACCATCAGGCAAATGCAGCGTACGCTGAGCTACGCGAGGGCTCTGGTGATGATTATATTTAGCCTGAAATTGCCGCCAAGGTCTGCGTGATCTGAGCTCTGTGTGTAATGGTGGGCGGTGGACGTGGTCGACGGTGCTCAGAGCCAGGGTGAGATTGCAGGCTGGACAGCAGGTCGGCTGCATCACATCTCACCAGCGTCACAGCAATGGCCGACCAAGGGCGATCACATCTCACCAGCGTCACAGCAATGGCCGACCAAGGGCGATCACATCTCACCAGCGTCACAGCAATGGCCGACCAAGGGCGATCACATCTCACCAGCGTCACAGCAATGGCCGACCAAGGGCGATCACATCTCACCAGCGTCACAGCAATGGCCGACCAAGGGCGATCACATCTCACCAGCGTCACAGCAATGGCCGACCAAGGGCGATCACATCTCACCAGCGTCACAGCAATGGCCGACCAAGGGCGGTCACATCTCACCAGCGTCACAGCAATGACGAGTCAAATCACCAGATGTGTTCCCGAGCAGAGCAGAGTGAACAAACATTGTCAATTTTCCGAAAACCAAACACATTTTGTGGCTAAAACTCGTGCACGCATTGAAGCTCATCGCTGTGCTTTCCATTAGATGGTTTGGTTTAGTATAAATCTCTTGGTTGCTTGTAGTATAAGCGACTCCAAAGGTTACGATGCCCTCCATTAAATCTGCATGTACCGGCGTCGCTGAGCCAAATCATTCCAAGTGAATGTGGCAGCCACTGGAAGGCATTCGAGGAGTTCCAGCACTCCCTCCCGATGACCCATTTGTTCTCTTCTCCCAATGAAATGTGCCCGACGCCGGTTCTTGCCCCCTCCTTCAGCACCGGCTTGTCTCTCCCTCTTGAAACCATGCTGGCTGAAGAACTGCTTAACATTTGAGAGCATATCACATTTCCAGTCGCCCGGTGAAGTTGGTTCTTCCCCGGCGGCCTTGGCGGCCCGTCCAGATCCAGCGGTTGGGTCTGCCACCGTGTCGGCGCATCTCGCCGAAGCGTCGGTCGACACTCGCGCGACGCGGGCGGCCATTTGCAGCGAGCGCCGCCCGGCGAACAGGTGAACCTCCAGGTGAAATAGCGCGCCGGCCGGCGCCGCGTGCGCCGCAGCGTCATTCAAGCCGTTCGGCGCGCGTGAAATATGGCCGATGACACGAGCCAACCGTGGCCGGCGCTTTTTGCGCCTGTTCACACTTACACATGATAGAAGTCCACCTGGCCAGAAGGTGACGGCGGAAAAACGCCGACAAAAACGGCCGGAACAATCGCGCCTGCTTTGTTTGCCGACGCGATAGTCGGGCCGCCGAGGAGGCCGCCGCGGGCTGGGACCGCCATGAGCGGCCGAGAGGCCGCTTCCGGCCGGCCGAGCGGCGCGGCGCCGCGTGTCGCGACTCGGTGGCGGACGGGCGGGCCCGCCTCGCGCGCCAGAGAGCGCGCCGGCGGCCGAGCGGCGCGGCGCCGCGTGTCGCGACTCGATGGCGGACGGGCGGGCCCGCCTCGCGCGCCAGAGAGCGCGCCAGAGAGGCGCGCGCGGACTCGATGCGGCGGCGCCGCGCAGAGAGCGCGCCGGCGGCCGAGCGGCGCGGCGCCGCGTGTCGCGACTCGATGGCGGACGGGCGGGCCCGCCTCGCGCGCCAG
Source organism: Ashinkailepas kermadecensis (assembly GCA_034440615.1). Classification (NCBI taxonomy): domain Eukaryota; kingdom Metazoa; phylum Arthropoda; class Thecostraca; family Neolepadidae; genus Ashinkailepas; species Ashinkailepas kermadecensis. Next base: position 15,052 of record JAOTOM010002600.1, on the reverse strand, counting down.
AGAGCGCGCCGCCGGCCGCGTCAGGCTTTGGACGTGCCGTCGGCCGGACGCCCGACGCCGGACGCCGGACGTCGGACGCCGGACGCCGGACGACGTTTACGCCGGTCAGTTCGCGCCGCGGCCGACACGCCCGGCGCGCGCTTCTATTAAGCCGGCGGCGCGGCGCGCTCTGGCGCGTGCCGGTCGCGACGGTCGTGCAGGACAGGGCCGGCAGCCGGCACCGGCCCTGGGCGGCCGCGCACGCACCGTGCCACCTGTCCCACACAGTTGTACGCTCTCCGCCGAAGATGACGACCGATCGAAGGCGACTGCGTTCCACTTGTTCAAATAGTCTCTGAACGCTGGACAAACAGCGGGCGGCAAATTACTCAGCCGCGTTGCAACAGCTCGCCACCTGTCAACACTCGAATATGACGCATTTATGCCCAACACACAAAACACAAATGTTGTCGTAACGCATTGTGTCGCAGATGCGACGCGGCGCGGCTTTTGGCTGCGCGGCGTATCTTGTTTGCATCGCGAGAAGCATTTTAAACCACCTAACACAACAAGCCGAACGTCCCCTTTGTGCCGAGGGTGATGCCTGTCGCCGTGAGGAACAGCCGTGAGGCACAGCCGTGAGGAACAGCCGTGAGGAACAGCCGTGAGGAACAGCCGTGAGGAACAGCCGTGAGGCACAGCCGTGAGGAACAGCCGTGAGGAACAGCCGTGAGGAACAGCCGTGAGGAACAGCCGTGAGGAACAGCCGTGAGGAACAGCCGTGAGACACAGCCGGAGACAGCCGTGAGGAACAGCCGTGAGACACAGCCGTGAGACACAGCCGTGAGGAACAGCCGTGAGGAACAGCCGTGAGAACAGCCAGCCGTGAGACACAGCCGTGAGGAACAGCCGTGAGACACAGCCGTGAGACACAGCCGTGAGGAACAGCCGTGAAAGCCAACACAGCCGTGAGGAACACCGTGGACACAGCCGTGAGACACAGCCGTGAGGAACAGCCAGAACATGAGACACAGCCGTGAGGAACAGCCGTGAGGAACAGCCGTGAGGACAGCCGTGAGGAACAGCCGTGAGGAACAGCCGTGAGACAGCCGTGGAACAGCCGTGAGAACACCGTAGACAGCCGTGAAAAGCCTGAGAACACGTGAACACCGTGAAAAGCCGTGAGGAACAGCCGTGAGGAACAGCCGTGAGGAACAGCCGTGAGGAACAGCCGTGAGGCACAGCCGTGAGGAACAGCCGTGAGGAACAGCCGTGAGGAACAGCCGTGAGGAACAGCCGTGAGGAACAGCCGTGAGACACAGCCGTGAGACACAGCCGTGAGGAACAGCCGTGAGACAAGCCGTGAGAACAGCCGTGAGGAGAACAGCCGTGAGAACAGCCGTGAGACACAGCCGTGAGGAACAGCCGTGAGGAACAGCCGTGAGGACAGCCGTGAGAACAGCCGTGAGGAACAGCCGTGAGGAACAGCCGTGAGCTAGGAACAGCCGTGAAACAGCCGTGAGGAACAGCCGTGAGAACAGCCGTGAGACACAGCCGTGAGGAACAGCCGTGAGACACAGCCGTGAGACACAGCCGTGAGGAACAGCCGTGAGGAACAGCCGTGAGGCACAGCCGTGAGACACAGCCGTGAGGAACAGCCGTGAGGAACAGCCGTGTCTGAGTGCCGCGCGCTCCACAATGGTTGTGTCGGCCGATTGTTTTATGTGGCGCGGGAGAGTCCACCGTTGCCATTAACCGCGTTTCGTGCGGTAATTGTGGATGGCCGTCGGCAGCTGTCCACCAGACCGGCGCAGACGAAAATTAATTCCCCAGCCGTTGCATCATCAAGATAGTGCATAATTTGTATTTTTCCTTCGTCGTAAATCTCGCCTTCATATATTATAAATTTCGGTGTGCATAGCGAGCGGCAATGTGTCACCGACTGCCACATCGCTCAAAATGGCGGCCGTAAATTGTATCGGCACCAGGTCGTTACCACCAAACGCCGTCGCTATTGAAGGCAGGTGTCGGCCGGTAACCGATGGGCTACATTAGTGGCGCAGGACCAAATACGGTCCGTCGACACACAGCACAAATCCCAACGGCTGGAGAAACCTGCAAGCGAGTATATTACCTTGGTATGGCACAGCAACAGATCGTGATAGCACGCTCGCTAATATGCCGTATTTTCAAGCTCGTGGTATGTGGTCGAGAGCGGCCAGATATGCACTTGTCGCCGGCAGGAGTACGGTCGGAATCGCCAGTTGGCGTTGGTGCGTCTCCGGAACCGTTCTCAGCGGGCACAAGTCTCACGGAGCAGGCACTTCAATAAGCGTTGATTTGGTGTTAATATACCAAATAAGCAAACGCTCTGAACGCTTTACCGCGAAGGAAGTACTTCTTATTAGCGAATGTGAAGCCCGAGCAGGCGTAAAACTTGTTTGAAAATGATTGGGGCTGGGGCGGGGTGCGGTAAATAGGGTTTTTCGTGCCACTCTTTCTAGTCAACGCCCATAGGTCCCGTGCTAAACCTGAACAACATTGAAGTGGAGACAATTGCCCGCGTCATCTTCCTTTCCCCAAAAAATATTCAAAGCTCAACCCCTGAGCCAGAGCGAGTCTACTGGCCGTGCATATATTTACCTAAGCGACCCGACCCGACCCGACCCGACCCGACCCGATCCGATCCGATCCGACCCGACCCGACCCGATCTGACCCAGCAAGACTTAATGTTAGCAGTTCTCACCAGAATATTTCCCCTGAAATACACCCATTTGTTTGTTTAATGAGATGGTTTTGTGGCGGAGCTTAGCCGTCACCGGTCCAGCCGGCGTCGACTAAGGGCCAGCCAGGTAGCCACGCGCTGGTTACGTTGTCATGTTATCATGTCATGCAGTCTGCGCACGCCGAGGCCGAGTAACTGCATGGTGGTTGTCGGTACGGTGGAGGGTGCCGCGCTGAGAGGTGGCATGTGGCGTGAACTGAGCGGGAAGTATGTTGAGACAAAACGCGCCGTGGTTGGTTGGTTGGTTGGTTGGTTATTGGTTTTATGACACGTCGACCGTTGAGTCATGTAGCGTCGCCAATCTCTCACGCCGATTGGTCGCGGGCGAAGAGTAGCGATAGGTGAGACTCGAACCCACAACCTTTCGATTGTGAGACGAGCATCTTACCCCTAGACCACTCGTCCCCAACGCGCCGTGGTGCAGGGTGGTGGTTGTGCCCGGTTGATAATTGTGCTAATTCACACAGTTCAATAGTGGATTCATGTTTCCTAGGCATGCATCATTTTCGGCGGATGCGTTCGACTTCGACAAGATCGCACTCGATTTCGGCTCAAGTTGACATCTTGTTGTTGTCCAATGCACGTGACGAAATTGAAGGTACTATTTCTGCATCCGGCTCCTCCAAATAACGAGCTCGCGCCCCAAATTTGAATACACCGTACCGAGATTTCAACACAGGTTTTTACTGATTTCTGAAATTCCTACACTTCCGCAAGCAAAAAAATGAATGCAATTATGAACATGCTTTGCAGACCGCCAGTAGAGCGCAGTTGTGGTATGTTCACAAGCTTACTGTAGCGATGTGAAACCCGGTTATGTGCCTACGGCGGGTAGCTCCATAGACCGTCTCTTGTCGTCACTCGTCGTCTCGTCGATGTGATACCCGGTCGGTGCCTACAGCGGGGATCTCGGTAGCCCTCCTCCCCCGTCTCTTGCCGTCTCACGTCTTTGGACGCTGACCACGATCGTCAGTACGATGATCCCATCGTTCACTAGATTCTGTAGCCATATGATCTGAGCTGCTTAGTGCGTCGTGAAGCCGACGACAACCAGGTGCTGTATTGCCGGTACGTGAGGAGGCAACACAACGGCATCCTGGTCAGAAACTAGCTAATTTCTGCGCGAGCTTAGTGCGCGGAAGAGGAGAGAGCGACCGTATGTTACATGTTGTAAGAGAGCTGCGGTGGCTGAATACGGACCAATCGGTCATGTGCCACCAATTATGTTTCCTTGTAAAGGTCATGGCCACAGGTCAGCCTGCCGACATGGCAGGGATGCTCGCCGGTGCTGATCACTCCCATGAGGTGCGACGGTCTAACCGGTTGAGATGACCGCGAGCGACGAGCGCTTCCGGGCATCCGCCGGATTAGCTGCTCTGCATCTGGGTTATTAGCTGCTCTGCATCTGGGTTATTAGCTGCTCTGCATCTGGGTTATTCAGCCGATTGCCACCTGAGGTCCGATAAATTGTTGAGCTAGGAAGGTTCAAATATCATCTTATTGAGCTGCTACTGAGTGATGACGCGTGGTGCAGCAATAAATGTTGTGTGCGGTGCGTTTTGCTTGAAACGTCAAGCAATGCTAATGCGAATGCTTTGGCTATGCTGATGTGAATAGTGCACCCATCGTGTACCCCCTTTTTATCTGATGTGATGTGCAACATTCAACAACCCATGCTCATCGTAGAATATTCAGAATTATACGGCACATCACGCAAACACACCTTTCCACGCACTTCTGTGATGGCATTGGAGTTGATTGATGTAGAACTTGCCATCTCCTCCGCCTTACTCCCCAAGGCCGTCAACTGTTGGTGGACAGGACAACGTCTGGGGATTGACGGCCCTCTCCACCCAAATAAGATTTTCCACCACATGGTGTACTCCCCGCCCATTGCAGCGACCTCTGACTTCGCTCACGGCGTTCTGTGGTGCGTCCGCGTCACGGGTGTCGCACGAGCGTGCATTGCCCGGGCGGCCTGACGCCCATCACACTTCATCTCGCCCGCGCGCGTCCGCACTTCGATAGCAAACACGGATAGTACGCGCGCGGCGACGCGCCGAACACCGACGCGCAGGCACGCGCCGCCACCCGCCCCCGCCCCCGCCCCCCCCCGCCCCCGCCCCCGCCCCCGCCCGCCGGCGCTGGCGAACCACATCTCCGCGTCGAAACGCCGCACGCAAACACGGCCGGACACCGCGTCGGCCGCGTCGATAGCATCGTGGCCGGCCGGCGCGTCGTGTGTGTGACCGTGCGTACACCGCGCGCACCATCAGACCGCCGGCCGATGGCCAGATATCACGCGCTAAGTGCACGCCCTTACAGCGCGGCCGTGAGAAATGAAGCAGTCGGCGAGATGTGCCGATCGGCTGGTTATGAGACAGGGAGCGGGGGAGGAGTAGGCCAGCTACACCGGGGCGACGGCGGCCAGCTACACCTCGCCGAGACAGCAGCCGCTCGATAGCCTCGCACCTGATCCCATCGAAGGCTGTGCACTTGGGGAGCGTGTGGGCGTGTGTTTGTTAACACGCGCGTGGCCGCTGCTTAATCTGAGCCGCTAGCTGCGCTGACAAAACTTTGTGGGATTGAGGGGCTTCAAATCACCAATCATGTGGTGGACTGACTATATGAAGACGGTCTGAATATTGTCGAATATTGAAAATTCGGCCCTTGATCCTTGGTATTCGAACCAGACTGGCTACTCCGTTGTCCAGAATGATGATAAGTGTGACTTATTGTTGACAGGCTGACTGTGCCTGTGACCCGTAGTCCCGGCTGACTATGCCTGTTACCCGTAGTCCCGGCTGACTATGCCTGTGGCCCGTAGTCCCGGCTGACTATGTCTGTGACCCGTAGTCCCGGCTGACTATGTCTATGACCCGTAGTCCCGGCTGACTATGTCTGAGGCCCGTAGTCCCGGCTGACTATGTCTGTGACCCGTAGTCCCGGCTGACTATGTCTATGACCCGTAGTCCCGGCTGACTATGTCTGTGGCCCGTAGTCCGGCTGACTATGTCTATGACCCGTAGTCCCGGCTGACTATGTCTGAGGCCCGTAGTCCGGCTGACTATGTCGTGACCCGTAGTCCCGGCTGACTATATCTATGACCCGTAGTCCCGGCTGACTATGTCTATGACCCGTAGTCCCGGCTGACTATGTCTGTGACCCGTAGTCCCGGCTGACTATGTCTATGACCCGTAGTCCCGGCTGACTATGCCTGTGACCCGTAGTCCCGGCTGACTATGCCTGTGACCCGTAGTCCCGGCTGACTATGTCTATGACCCGTAGTCCCGGCTGACTATGTCTATGACCCGTAGTCCCGGCTGACTATGTCTGTGACCCGTAGTCCCGGCTGACTATGTCTGTGACCCGTAGTCCCGGCTGACTATGTCTGTGGCCCGTAGTCCCGGCTGACTATGCCTGTGACCCGTAGTCCCGGCTGACTATGTCTGTGGCCCGTACACCGATGAAGCCGGAAGGCAACCTCAACACAACAGAGCGGCTCCTCACTTGTTTCTGGCGTGCATACCGGCTGGGTGCTCACGTCACCAAGTGGACACACTAAGTGTCTATAGATGCATGTTCTGCACACATTGGAAGGCAATAATCATTCCCGAGCACTGACTTGGGAACTGGAGGTGGGGGTGGGCGGGGGAGTTCACGCTCCAACTTTGGATAACTTGAACCTTAGCTGCAGAACGTTGCGTGGAAAGATATGATTTCAGAATGATGTATCCGCCACCCAACTCTAATATCGCGTCTACTTCCTGCTCCCTCACATGTGAGTCATGCTATTTTCATGCGGTAGCTTCAGAAAAGTGTATGGGGTGCAGGAGCAGTGTAGATGATATCCCTGCAACTATCCCGGTGTTACGAGCCTCACATATTGATGTGGAATGTTTAGGCCCGTGCAGGCAGTGGCTCCGCAGCGCATGCTAATAGCTGCCAGCTGCCATTCCCCGGTGCTATCGCTGTTGTCCTTTACTGACGAGAGGTATCTCCTGCAGCGACATGGGGACAGACAATAGGCGGAGGGCGCCTGCCCTTCTCCCAGCCTCAGATGAGCTAAGTGTGGGGGTGATCGGCTGGCCAGCGTACAGCCATGTCGGTGCTGCGTGGCGAGAAATTACTTTACTTTCCTCGCCCCTACATTGCGACAGCTTGTGTGCTCCTGATTACCGGCCATCAAACTGAAGTACTGGGGAATGCACTCTTTAGGTAGTCAACTAGCAGGGTATTGAGTTCATTCTTAAAGTATTCGTATGCACACACACTTGTACATGCTCGCACATTCATAACGCCCGTACGCCAAGAGACGCCAGCGTCCTGTGGCATTGATCAGGCGGGTAGGCAAGAGTGGAGGACGCCGTCCGGACTTCAGTTTACCGATGGCCACTGATACCCGCGCTCCGCCTCCCCTCCAGGACCGGACACATTTAAATATTTCAAGAGGCTTTGATTCAAAGCGGGATGGCCCGGCGTCGCTGGCACACTCGTAATGGATTTTACGGACGCCAGAGCGTCGGAATTTCTCTTTATATGTCGGCTGTCATAAAACGAGCCGTCGCGCTGGATCCTCCAATTATTTTTCACAATACGATAATTTTTCTCCGTCAGACCTGACAGTTATGAGCGCGTTTACAACTGGGTCGAGATTTTAGGACAAAGCGCGCGACGGACGGACGCCATTCGGTCCCCGGGGATTGTATTATGTATCTATCAATCCCACGATTTTGTAAATAGCCGCATAGGGAAATGTGAATTACGGCGGCGCGCCACGCGGCGGCGAGGCGGTCGCGGCGCCGACTACGCGCCGCCTTCGTCCCACTGGCGCCACGTCGGCCCCGAGGCGACGCCGCGACCCGGATCGTCCGGCCAGATGACATGTCGCCCGGCAGCCATGTTTTAGCTGCCGGCCATGTTATAGCTGCCGGCCGAGGCGTCGTTTGTCATGCCATGTCGCGGAGTCGGCGCGCCGCCCGGGTCGATCTGCCGACCGCGGGCCAGTCTCATAAAGCGATTCGTCGCCGGCTTGTGGCTGCCTGGCGCATGGTAGAGGGCGTACGGCTGGCGCGTTCTTGCCAAGATCCACGCTGACACGAATGAGCTTTCCTCGACATCTTTCGGGCATCCCGTTAGTGGCGAGGTTTCGGTGGTAGATAGGCTGATGAGACTGGCCGCAGGGCTGTGTTGATGACCGAGGCCGGACGTGGGGCTGTGTTGACGACCACGACCGGACGTTGGGCTGTGTTGATGACCGAGACTGGACGGGTGGAGACTGCTGAATGGAAGCCTGCAATGCTGACAGCTGTCGGCTATGGCCAGTACATGCTGCAAACACGGTTTACGAGGCTACTGAGCAGTCTGCAATCTGCACAGACAAGCTGCATTGTGGACGGTCCGATGTATGGACTGACTGTACATTTGGTGTTTGATGCTAGCTATCAAATTGTTTGTATGCCATGTATTTATCAGCATACAGTATTTGAACTGGGTATCCAATAATACATGCTGGGTATCAGACACTGGATGCAGGGTCTCCAATACTACATGCTGGGCATCTGATACTGGATGCTGAGTATCTAATAATACATGCTGGGTATCCGATACTGGACAGTGCTGATCTGATAGATCTGATACTGGTAGCCAAAAAGAGATACTGGATATGTGATGATGGGTGTTCTGTACCCTGGTGCAGAATGCATCCTTCAGATGAGATTGCATAGGGTATCATTAACGCTCCTGAATATTAACTCTGCATATAATTGCCTGATTCCTGAATCTAGTAGAATTGCTCCATTTTTCCTCCTTGTCTGGAAGGTGAGGTGTTTGATGCTGAAGTTCCGCCGGAGCAAACGGGTGCATGTGTTGCAGCTGATTACAATTGTTCTGCGCATTAACAATCCGAGGCTGACTGGCGCCAGCAGGCGTTCAGCGGAGCACTTGATGTGGCGGGCCGGGGCCGCGCTCCAGAATAGATTGGTTCTGACACTGCTGCTGACCCAGAACGTCTGCACCTCTGATAGCCGACTGGTCCGATTGTCCCGCGCTTCCGCTTCGGCCGGCAGGGTTTTTACTGGCAGCGTGTCAAGTTGGCCTCCCGCGCGCGGGGCCGGTCATTGCGGATTGTTCGCGCCGCTTCGAAATATGAGATGCGCGAAGCGCCGGCGCTGGCCCGCTTCACGTGTTGCTCGCACGCAAACAGTGCTCCCTGGGGGCGGGCCGCAGAGCGCGGCATTTGATCTCGACATCAAAGGACGCGCGTCGGAGGCGCGGTCGCCGCCCATCTCGGCATTTGCGGAGATCGGCGCCGGGACTCGCCGCTCGCCAGTCGTGGCGACTTTCTGTGCGTCTGATGAATGTCGACGCGTGTCCACCGCAGCAGCCTCGGTGAAACTGCCGCACGAGACATGCTGTCGGTCGTCTGTCCCGGGGCGTGTGAGAGCGTTCTTGGTGGTCCTGCGGGGACTGTCGCCCTTCAGTATTCCAAAATGCGCTTGTCTCCGCCAGCCAGATGTCTCTTGGAAAGCGTGCGCTTGTTCGGCTACAACCAGGAGAATCTTACCACTTTTGTGAAATCTCCTCCTCCTAAATTGTATTCGTCTTCTTGGTTTCGAAAGCAAGAGAACACCAGTAGCGCGATAAAATCGGGGCTAGTGGGACTATCCCCTGTCTTTACGGTCAGACCGATTTTCGATGCGATTCGCGAGGCGAAAATGGTCTCAGTGGAGCTTGATGGTGGTGTCCCGGGTGTTTTCGAGGCCCAACTGCGAACGGGAGGGGTCCCTGAGAGCTGCAGAGACCCCTTGCAGCTGGAGGAGGCCCTTGACGTTGGGGGGGGGGGCTTGAAGTTGAAGGGTGTCCTTGAGCATGGCGCCCAACAATAATCAGCCCACCCACGTCGTAAAACTCTGGTTGCTCCTCTCAAGAACACAGTCATGATTCAGAGCACCACAAGCGCAGTGGGCTCCCACGAGCGGGCTCAGGCGCAGACAAAGCTGGTGCAACAGCTCGCCTGACAGCCCAGTGGCAGCACGCCTCGACGAGTTCACAAACCGCCGGCGCACCCATCGCGGCTCTTTAAGGACTAAGCCGCCGTGCGCTGTGTTCGCCGGCCTTTTCAGCGGGACAGATGTCCCGGCCGGCCGGCGGCGCGGCCTTAGTCTGTCACTGTAGCATGATTTAATTTGAGTATTTAGTTTAGATTTCATCGTCCATTCTTCGCGAGCCGGCTGCGAGCGGTGGGTCGTTTTTAAGCCGCTCCATCTGTGCCGGTCCCGGCTACCCCCTCCCCCCACACCGAGCACCAACCAATCAGCGCGTCGTCCGACTTCATCGACGCACAAAACGTGATGGTGATACACTGGCGGCCGGCGGCCGGATTATCTAAAGGGTTGTCGGCCGCCGCCCGGGCTTTGTGCCGCGCAAAAGCATATGACATTTCCGAGCAGAGCACGCCTTTCATATGGAGATGCTCCAATTGGCCGGAAAATTGTGTCGGGCCTCGGTCGACTGCATGCAGCGCGGCGGTTCCGAACTACCACACGGCGCCGCCAATGTGGGACTGCTGCGCTATCGGCCTGTGGCGCGCACACTCACACAGTGTGTGGCGGCACAGGCGCGGCTCGTCCTGCCGATCTGACCGTCTCGTGCTGCGATACAGGCCAATTGTTTCAGCTCATTTTGTGTAGTCATTTCATCCGCTAACAGGTGCAGGCCCATTTACAGTTGAAGTCGGGAAAATAATAGCAAGTAATAACGACCACAAAACAACAAGCAACATTAATAACATCTAGCAGAAAAACACACAATTAGAAGCAACTTCACTGTGAACGACTACCTGGCGTCAAGCACAAGTATAGTTTTCCAGTCTTCCGAGAATTTCAGTTGATGCTATTACATGCATTGCAAGTTTCAAGGCGGTGCTTTTCCACACATCTCCAGAGGCACTAATGTTGAGCATTTTTGGGTGGTGCTGAAGCACCATCTGTTAACATTACAACTCCGCCTATGCTGTAAAGGGGAAATTCCCGAGCAAAACAGCGCAGTCCAAGCCCTAATTGAGACAACTCCGTGCGAAGCAAGAACGCAGCCTACTGAAATCTTCTGTTTCCAATAACGGCAATTACGAGTGGGGCGAAGTCCACGCGAGTAGACTCTCGTACATATGGCACACAAAAGACTCGTACGTATGGCACAACACTGCACCTGGGAGTGAGCGAGTCGCCCGTCACACTTTTGAAACTTTTCGGTCACAAAGCTTCGCATCCTAATTCTTCACTCAGATGCGCCCTTTTTAAGTTTGGTTTTTACCAACCTGTATCGCAGTGTTCCTCACGAAGCGCTCCTAGTCGTTGCTCAGAGACAGAGGCTCGGCGGTGGATCTCAGAGAGATAGAGAGAGAGAGAGAGAGAGAGAGAGAGGAGAGAGGGGGGGGGGGAGCGGCGACTGGTCAACTGTGTCGGGTCCGACGGCATGTACGGCCGTAAAATATAACTGCCACTGCTGTAAAACGGCCATTCCGTCCGGGCAGCCGGCCGTACGGCCACGGCGTGCGTCGCAACTGGCGCCAGAGTGTGTCAGAGTGTGTGGTCAGAATCACGGACGTCAGAGCGTGTGGTCAGAATCACGGACGTCAGAGCGTGTGGTCAGAATCACGGGCGTCAGAGCGTGTGGTCAGAATCACGGGCGTCAGAGCGTGTGGTCAGAATCACGGGCGTCAGAGCGTGTGGTCAGAATCACGGACGTCAGAGCGTGTGGTCAGAATCACGGGCGTCAGAGCGTGTGGTCAGAATCACGGGCGTCAGAGCGTGTGGTCAGAATCACGGGCGTCAGAGCGTGTGGTCAGAATCACGGACGTCAGAGCGTGTGGTCAGAATCACGGGCGTCAGAGCGTGTGGTCAGAATCACGGACGTCAGAGCGTGTGGTCAGAATCACGGGCGTCAGAGCGTGTGGTCAGAATCACGGGCGTCAGAGCGTGTGGTCAGAATCACGGACGTCAGAGCGTGTGGTCAGAATCACGGGCGTCAGAGCGTGTGGTCAGAATCACGGGCGTCAGAGCGTGTGGTCAGAATCACGGGCGTCAGAGCGTGTGGTCAGAATCACGGGCGTCAGAGCGTGTGGTCAGAATCACGGGCGTCAGAGCGTGTGGTCAGAATCACGGACGTCAGAGCGTGGTGGTCAGAATCACGGGCGTCAGAGCGTGTGGTCAGAATCACGGGCGTCAGAGCGTGTGGTCAGAATCACGGGCGTCAGAGCGTGTGGTCAGAATCACGGGCGTCAGAGCGTGTGGTCAGAATCACGGACGTCAGAGCGTGTGGTCAGAATCACGGGCGTCAGAGCGTGTGGTCAGAATCACGGGCGTCAGAGCGTGTGGTCAGAATCACGGGCGTCAGAGCGTGTGGTCAGAATCACGGGCGTCAGAGCGTGTGGTCAGAATCACGGGCGTCAGAGCGTGTGGTCAGAATCACGGGCGTCAGAGCGTGTGGTCAGAATCACGGGCGTCAGAGCGTGTGGTCAGAATCACGGGCGTCAGAGCGTGTGGTCAGAATCACGGGCGTCAGAGCGTGTGGTCAGAATCACGGGCGTCAGAGCGTGTGGTCAGAATCACGGGCGTCAGAGCGTGTGGTCAGAATCACGGGCGTCAGAGCGTGTGGTCAGAATCACGGGCGTCAGAGCGTGTGGTCAGAATCACGGGCGTCAGAGCGTGTGGTCAGAATCACGGGCGTCAGGAGCGTGTGGTCAGAATCACGGGCGTCAGAGCGTGTGGTCAGAATCACGGGCGTCAGAGCGTGTGGTCAGAATCACGGGCGTCAGAGCGTGTGGTCAGAATCACGGGCGTCAGAGCGTGTGGTCAGAATCACGGGCGTCAGAGCGTGTGGTCAGAATCACGGGCGTCAGAGCGTGTGGTCAGAATCACGGGCGTCAGAGCGTGTGGTCAGAATCACGGGCGTCAGAGCGTGTGGTCAGAATCACGGGCGTCAGAGCGTGTGGTCAGAATCACGGGCGTCAGAGCGTGTGGTCAGAATCACGGGCGTCAGAGCGTGTGGTCAGAATCACGGGCGTCAGAGCGTGTGTCAGAATCACGGGCGTCAGAGCGTGTGGTCAGAATCACGGGCGTCAGAGCGTGGTCAGAATCACGGGCGTCAGAGCGTGTGGTCAGAATCACGGACGTCAGAGCGTGTGGTCAGAATCACGGACGTCAGAGCGTGTGGTTAGACACGCAGACGTGTGGTCAGACGTCAGAATCACGTCAGACTTCCCTGCGTCCCCATGTGAGTCCTTTTTTTCCATCGTCGTGCACGCAAATCCCCGTCAGCATCTCCTGAGCATGGGATGAGAAAGTCCTAGCGTTTAAGTGCCCCACGCCGGTATGGCAGCAACAAGTTTGGTATGGTGGCCTGCCACATGCACCTGAAGTCGCCCTGCACGATGAGAAGACCGATATAATTATCGGTCCACGCTGGGCCAGACTTTATCGCCTTGGGTGTCCGCCCACGCCAATGAAACCTGTGACTCATTAGGCCTGCACACTGAGTCTCCGTGCCTCCTGAGGTCCCCGAGTGTCCACGCCGAGTGTCCCCGAATCTGCGCATGGTGCACGCTCCAGCCGAGTCGGGCCGAGTGTTCTCGAATCCCTGTGCACGCCGTGTGTGCTGGAATCTCCGCATGGTGCAAGCGCACGCCGAGCCTTGTCCCGGTGTGCGGTGTGCGGTGTGCGTCGGGGTGCCGTCAGCATCAGTATCGACGTGTGCGCCGGCCGTGCGTGCGTGCGTCTGTGGCGGTGCGTGCGTGCGTCTGTGGCCGTGCGTGCGTGCGTGCGGCGGCGGCGCCCGCCGTCGTGCACGGCCGGGAGAGGGCGGAGCTGCGGCCGGCGTCATAGCGCGATATGCCCCTGCGGCCCCTGATCAGGAATGCAGGCCGGCCTCGGCCGACCAATAGCAGCGGCGGCCGGCCGGCCAGCGATGGCCGCGCGCACGCCGCTGCAACCGCCTTGCAGACGAGTCCATATTTTATCGGCGCCTCGTGCGCGGGTCGCGGCCCAACCCGACGGTTGCCAATCAATGGCCAGCTGACAGCGATGCTCGCGTCGTCAGAGGTTCGGCGGCTGAGGTCACGCGTCGGGGTCAGACGCTGGCGTCAGGTGCGGGTCACACGCTGAGATCGGGCACACGTCAGGCGCTGAGGTCAGACACTAGGCCAGGTGCTGGCATCAGACAGGGAGGCCAGGCGCTGAGGTTAGGACCTAGGCGTGAGTCATTGGGTTTGGGCCTGTGGCTGTGGCCTGAGGTTGTGGCCTGAGGTTGTGGCCTGAGATTGTGGCCTGAGGTTGTGGCCTGAGATTGTGGCCTGAGGTTGTGGCCTGAGTTGTGGCCTGGAGGTTGTGGCCTGAGGTTGTGGCCTGAGGTTGTGGCCTGAGGTTTGGTCATTGGGTTCGTACCTGGAGTTACCTCCGGTAACTCCAGGTACTCCCAAGTACTGGAGGGCAGTACTGGAGTCCGTCAGAACAAAAGCAAAAAAAAACTAAGGCAATCTTGAATACATTGCAAAAATATTTGCTATGCGCATACCCGACACGCGCGAACCAACAAAGCATCACAAGTGGAGAATGTGCCAGGACAGGTTAAAATGGCTCAGATGTGCTGACAAAAATAACTTTTTCCAAAGTTGTTTCGTTGAGAACATCTGATAAATCATAACATAGACATACTGATCAAATCTACTGGTGTTATTGAATTTTTGCATGGGAGACAAGTTTATTTTGTCATGCCTGATGGCATTTATAATTTCCTATTTCATATCTCACAAACAAAAGGTTACGCATAGTTTTTACCGTGAATAGAAACCTTGATCCGACTTTAGCCTTCGGGTTATGGGCATGGTTTGAACGGATTAAAGCTACATAGCTGATTTGGTCAGTATACGCCAGCATCAGTGCGCTTCGGACAGAAGTCTCGGTCGGTCCTCATGGAGCACTTGGCCGCTGACCCTCTGCAGCATGGCTCGCTGCAGCTGCGGCTCCAGTCAACGTGTGTTGAGTCGCAATTTGCGTTTCAGATCGATGTCACACTTGGCTGACAGCTGCCCTTGAATATGTGCTCCTCGTTAATGCCCCACACAATCTTCAATTGGCCGTAGCTGTGGTGCTGTGGTATTCATAGCCCGTTGCAGTTGTGAAAGTTCTCGGTCCCGAGGAAGCTGTTTTGTTTTGATTGTGTAATGGCACGAATCTTAAGCGATTTTAGCCACCTTCTTCTCGAATTCAGTCACCTATTTGCACTCCACG
>JAOTOM010002599.1:0-110194 GCA_034440615.1 Ashinkailepas kermadecensis | reverse complement strand
CTAAATGTGAGTGCATGGTGTACAAAATCCATTTTGTAAGTGTTTTTTGTGACTAGTGTTGCTCGTGGAGATGAGCTCGTACACGCTTCTTGAAGTTAGACAGCTTCAATGTTTTTGTTTCATAGTAGGGAGTTTGTTGTAGTGGAAGACAGACGAGTAGAGAAATCTCTTGCGGCCCGCCTCTCTCTGTATGGCTGGTAGATGCAGGTGGTCGTCTGCACGCGTATGACGGTTTCGCAGGGTAGAGTTTGCAGAGATTTGACCGGCAATGTGCGTTGGCTCACTCGTCAGAATGATCTGGTGGAGCAAAGCAAGGCTGTGAAATAGATGCAGATCAGTTCTGCGGTGAGAAGACCCAACTCGTTACGGAAATCAGAAATACGATTAAATTTCCGTAGACCTGACACGACTCTAGTGGCGAAGTTAATGATTTTGTCTAGTCTGTGGATGTTTGCTGCCGACCCGTTCCCATAAACAGATATGCAGTAGCGGATATTTGATATAACTAGGCTATTGACTATAGTGAAGAGGGTGCGGGTTGGCAGATGGTGACGCAGATGGTTCAGGGCCATAAGGAATCCAGTGCGCACTTGCGGACCACGATAGCTACATGGGAATCCCACGACATGTGGCGATCAAATGTCACCCCAAGGTTCCTACGAATGACTTTCATATATCACAGCGTCCCTAAAGCACACTCGTATCGGGGTAATATTGCGAAGATTCTGACGCGATCCGAACGTGAGAAGCTGAGTTTTGGTCGGGTTTACCTTCAAACCGTTATCCAGGAAGTAGTCGTATAGTTGGTTCAGACATGTCTCCATCTGATTTATCAGATTTGGGAGATCAGATTTGCGACCGGAGATGAGGACCTGGGTGTCGTCTGCGAACTGAGTGACGTGTGCTACCGGGACGTGCAAACTGAGATCGTTCGAAAAGATGCAATAGAGGAGTGGACCTAGTGATGAGCCTTGAAAAACACCTATGTTGTTAGGAAGAAAGGAGGAGAGATGCCTGTTTCCGCGTTGATCTGAGATGCTAACAGCCTGCGTGTGACCTCCCAGATAAGCCTTAAACCAGTCAGTATCAATTCCATGGAGTTCTAGTTTAGTGAGCAGTTTGGTGTGATCTATTACGTCGAAGCATTTACTGAGGTCCAGAATGCAAAGGAGAGCTATTTCCGAACGGTCCATTGCTGCTAATATTTTGTCCGAGACTGAAATCAGAGCGGTTTCCGTAGAGTGACGTGGTCTGAAGCCGTGCTGAGTTTGGGCCAGTAGGTGGTTTGCGTTCAGGTAGTGATAGAGTTGCTTCTGCACTACCCTCTCTGTGATTTTGGCGATAACCGGAACCAATGAGATGGGCCTAAAATTAGAGGGATCCGAAGGATCTCCTGATTTGTGAATGGGAGTTACTATTGACTGTTTCCAAGAGGAGGGTATATCAGCTGTAGTCAGGCATGTGTTTATAATGTCGAGCAGCACTTCTCCGATAAAAAAGAACAGAAATTTGATGACCTTAATACAGATCCCGTCGGGTCCGCAAGCACTTGTGCTCCTCATATCCATGACAATTTTGGTTAGCTGTTCGAGGGATATGGGTGATACTTTATAGGAGCTGGTAGAGACGCGCGATAGCCGGCAACTGGGAGGTGTGTGTTCAGACATGTTTGCCTGGCGTTTGACCTCTGCTGATACCTTAGGTCCGACACTAACAAAGTATTGATTTAGATGCTCAGGTATGACCTGGGGTTGAACTCTATGAGAGCCTTTTTGGTGTCGATAATGGGCTTAATAGCACGCCACGCAGCTGATGGGCCTTTCTGTGATATCTTTCTGCTAATATCGTCCCTACAGTCAGCTCTAATAGCTGATCGAACTTGTCTGTTAATTATTTTGTACGTGCTTCTATCTTGCAAATGGAGAGCTACATTTCGCCGGTGCATGAGCTGTTTGGTAGCTTCGCTGACATATGGTGCTGTTGGGTTCCTAAGTTTGATGTTTCTGAGGGGCAGGTGCTCGTCGAGAATAGGTGTCAGCAATTTCAGCAGGGTGCCCCATTTGTCTGTTACTGAGATGCGCCCGTGACCTGTACCCAGTCGATCTCACCAAGGTCAAGAGTCAGTTCCGAGGTATCTACTCGTCCGTAAGAACGTGACTTTATTACGGTGTTAACTGAGGCAGGCCTGTTTACTTTAATGGAACATATGATAAATTTATGTGGGCTGTAGTGGCAGAAACTCACTCTGGTTCTGCCGACGGAAATGGGCGAGTTTGTTAGGATGACATCCAATAGAGAGCCTGTGGCGAATGTAGGGCGCTGAACTGTCATGGTAAGTGAATAGTTGCTGATGAATTCAAGCAGGTGTGTTTTTCTGGGGCTATTTGCGGTGTCGAGAAGGTTACAGTTTAGATCACCTGCGAGGTAGAAAGTGCCGGTAAAGTTCAGTGACGCCAATTGTACCTGTCTTTCGAGCTCAGTGAAGTCATCATTTAAAGCAGGAAGAGTGTTGCGAGGTGGCCGATAGATTGCCGCTAGAATGAAATACTTTCCGCTCTTCACTTTGACTTTGGCCCAGAGTGATTCTAGTTTGGAGCTAGAGTTCGGAGGCGTATAAATTTTCATGACGGTAATAGCTCGAGCTGACTTGGCGATAATCGCCACCCCACCGTAACCACTAGAGTCGGGCCGGTCCGCGCGTTTCACTTGGTAACCGGGGAAGTTAATGAGACGCGTGGGGGTGCTTGGGCGCAGCCAGGTCTCAGTCACCACAGCTGGGTCTAGAGAGTAAGTATGAAGGTCGTTGTGTAGTTCGAGTAGCTTGGGTTTTATGGATTGTGCATTGATGAGTCCCAGGTGGAGCTGTCCTTTGTGCTGTTGAGCGGTCACATGGCTTGTTCGGCCCCGCGATCCGCGCCTTTTGCCGCCCCTGGCGCCGCGCCTGCCCCGGCGTGTTATCTTGGGCGTTGCGATAACGGTGACGCACCCCTCCGTCCGGTTGGCCAAGGGATTGGCCAGCTGGTGACTGCCGGAGGCGGCGGTGATGACGTCACGGACGGGACGGCTGCGTGCCCGTGGCGAGCCCGGGTGACCGGGGGACGTGAAGGCGGTTAAGATTTGAACGAGGGCGATGGATAGCAGCAGCCTGATGATGTCCGTGTGCATGATGAAAACTAGTAGAGCTGTAGATAGACGATGAAGAATACTATTGCTGGAGGCACAGGAATTCCGATCGGCACCAAGGCGTCAGTCCTTCAGCCTTCTCCGCTGCAGTGTCGGAAAGAAGACTAACCACGGGCAGTAGCTGATGATTTAAGCGAGGAAAGTCAATATAGAGAAAGGGGCTGTCACTTCTCCACTCACGCAGTTAAGAAAATACAATCGCTGTGCAATCACGGTCCGATCACTGCACAATTTCGGTCAGAAATAACCAGAAGAATTTTCCCTAAGTAGTTCAGCCACTTCGCCGATATCTCACTTCTTCTTCTTTTTTCCTGGTACACTACACTTTTCCTGCTTCACTTCTCACTCACTCTCTCTCTGATTTCACACACTCTGAGTTTCACACACCCTATATACAAAGGCACCAAAGAGGGCGAGGGAAAGGCTGGAACGAGATGGAAAAACGGCCCGCTTGTGCTGGATCGCAAGCCACATCGGGGTGTGGTGAAACGAGCGCGCGTACCAGGGTTGTGAAAAACCCAGGGTTTTTTAGCAAAAACCCAATTACCCTGGGTTTTTGGCAAAAACCCTGGGCTTTTGTGGGTTATTGGGTTTTTGGGGCAATCTGAGAAAACACCAAAATCATCCAGCGTATGTATTCAGATAACCTCACAATGGGGTCACGAGATGCTGGGTCACGAACCACCAGCTGGGTCACGAGAAGGCCGCAAAGTTAGTAGTGCCCTGAAGGCGCTGCACAGTGACATTACCACTCATGACCATCCCGAGAACGGAGGAGACAGAAGCATTTCACGAGCTTCGCGGCCTTCTCGTTACCCAGCTGGTTGCGGATCTTGCTGTGGATGGCCCCGTAAGTGCTGAAGACACGCTCCACAGCGGCGGAACTAGTCGGAAGGCGGTGGATTCGCGTCATCAACATGGCAAACCCATCCGGCAGCGGGTGCTTCTTCGCAGCCTTCCTCTCCATCAGGAGCCACCAGGAGGCCGGCTCGAGGGACTCGACGGTTTCTTCCGCAAACATCGACTGAGGAAGCTTCTCGTCTTCGATGAGGAACCAGCTGAGAGGCGCCATAAATTGGCGATTCTTGCTGACCACCCACTTCTGCGCCTGCTCCTCCTGCTCGTGGGTGAGGCTGCTCCCTTTGTACTTTGGGTGCGTCAGATAGGCCGCCATGTGCACCGGGGTCAGCTGGAATCGTTTAAGGATGACGGCGCGATATGGCGTTAGTTCCTCTTCCTCCAGCAGCTGGACCCAGACGCTGACGCCGTCGCCGAGCGTGCAGGCGACTGGAGCTTGTCCAGGGCTACAGACACCAGCTTCAGCTGGCTGAGCAGGCTTGTGGCGCTGCGGAAGATGGCGGTGTCGTCGATAATTTCGGCGATGTCGTTGTCGATGTCGCGCGCATGCTCACTTCTGATGATGTAGTGGGCGTAGTTTTTCAGAAAGGTGTCCACGCAGGCCACCTGACTGCTCCAGCGTGTGTTGTTCGGGATCTGCGGCTTGACGCTCCCAGGCTTCTCCCTCAGCCAGACCTGAAACGTGGGGAAGTGAGAACAGAGTCGTTACTAAAAAAGCCAGCGATCGAAAGGCTTCTTCTTTTTTTTTTGCTTTTTAGCTGCTGAGCCTATTCACGAGTGCGATCAAGGCGCCCGCGTGACTACACTCAAGCGAAGTGCATAGAAGATATGTAGATTTACCATGTAGGCTTATATTCAATTACAATTTTTGAGTTCTTGGTTACATTAAAGTTTAAATAAAATGTATTTATTTCATTTATTATTATTATTTATTATTATTTATATATATATAATTTATATTATATTATTTATTTATTTTAAATTAAACATGTCATATTCGTTGATGTAATCGTGAAATTTTCCCGGCAAAATAAGACGCAAATATTTATTTGTCTCACAAATAATTATGGCAGAAATATAAGCAAGGCGTTGCGGCTGATTTTCACTGCTATCACCTGAGCTTGGTGTCTGTTTCGGAAGTACTTCTGAACCTCAGTCACGGAGGCCACCACAGTCTTCGGTGTTACGTCATTCTCGACAAGGTTCAGGTAATGCGCTCCGCACCCCACAACGTGGATGGCCCTGGACTTCTGCAGGATCTCTCTGCACTTAAGCATTTTTGGCTCATTGTCGGAAACGTAGCCAACAACCTGACAGCCATATTTTTCTTCACATCTTTCGATCTCCTTTTCTGCGACGCTGGCCATGTACTTCGCGTCCTTCTTCTCACTGCCGGTGTCTGTCGCGCCGACGAACACGGCTTCTTTGCCAGTGTACAGACACGTGCCGATGATCGGGTTGTTGTGGATGTTCGACCATCCATCCTGGACGAGAGACACGCAGCGACCGGACAGCTTCTCGAACAGCACACCTTCCCATTCCCCGCTGACGTCGTCCAGGAGTTTGCCAGCCAGAGCGAAGCGGGACGGCGGCTCGTAGGAGCCACCTCTGGCCATCGTCATCAGCTTCTTCATCTGTGGGTTCTCGGCTGCGTTGAAGGGAATGTTGCACGCGTAGAAAGCTTGGGCGAACTGATGGTCCAACTTTTCCTTCAGCACTTTACTTGTTCGCAGCAGGGTTTGTTGCTCCATACATCTCCATGCATCCATGTCTTTTCTGAACTTGGTCCTGCTGCTGCTGCTGTCGGAACATCGTCTTCACTTTCCTCTTGCCTGCCTCGTTTTTGCTGACACTTGAAATCTTCGCATTTGTTTAGATGGCTTCGCATTCTTTCAATTTTTCCCGTCACCATTGTTTCACAATGGTTGCACCTTTGCTTTCCGTTTTCATGCGGGGTGAATTATTCCCACTCATCTGCTTTGCTTCTTCCGCCTCTGTACATTTTCACACTCAAAATTTACCTTCCAGTTCGCTCCACGCACTCGCACGCAAACGACGCTGGCACCAATACCAACGAGCATTGACCTTGTCCAAAGCCCCGTTTTGTTTGACGGCTCCATCTGCAGCCAGAAAGCCACCAAGAGTTCTAAAAGTTTTGTAATATTATGACTGGAACAAAAAAGGTACTTAAAATATGTATTTTCATCTTTCCGCCTTAAAATATAATATTGGCAATTGTTTAAGCTTCCGAAAACATCTCAAGTTATTGATATTTACAATATTGCCTTTTGCCCCTAGCGGTCGTCGCACCTATGTAAATAGTATCTACTATAAATTATTACATGTTGACGAGGGAGCGCGCCGCGCCGGCACGGAGACGCGGCTGTGCTCGGAGCGTTCAGCCACCCGGCCAGATCATTGGCACCCGGCCAGATCATTGGCACCCGGCCAGCTCATGACGTCATACAGCCGTCGGAAGGCACTTGAGCCCGCGCGTGTTTGTGCTCCTTGTGCTGTTCGTCATTCTAGGGCCTGGGCCCAGTTTCATGAAAATCTAAGACATTTCAAAACTAAGAAATGTAAAACTAAGAATCTTTTAAAAGCGATCTCATGAAATTCAAGATGTCTTAGTTTCAAAAGTCTTGCTTTTTCGATTATTCGTAGATTTTGTCTTGAGGTGTTTTCTTAATGTGTCGGTAACTGAAATGTTGCGAGCACGATAACTTCTTATTTCCGTTGCAAACAGATACCTACATCTAACTGCAATACATCATAAATGTTGAACTTACAATGTGTAAGACAAAATTAATCAAGTACCTATAAAATGACGGGCTGCGATCGCCGGTTTCTTTCTTCACGAGTTGTTTGTTTACATTATCAGCTGACTGGCCGACAGCATTAGGGCATACCGATAATAGATGGCGACAGGGGTGTCGATTTTTGAAAAACATTGGGGGGGCCGAAGTGCCAAAACACTAGACACCCCCCCCCAAAAAAAAAAAAACTCATCGGATTTAGCCCACTATATTTTCAGATCTCAGAAATTGTGATTTCTTATTCGACGATGTGTATGTTTATGTTTATTCAGCATCCTCACCGACGGGGAAAATCGCCCAATAACTGGTGAAGTCACATAATTAAAAGAGCAGTTCTCAGTACATTTCAACATAACAACTCTTGGTTGGTCATTGGTTCTACGACACGTCGACCGTTGTGTCATATAGCGTCGCCAATCTCTCACGCCGATTGGTCGCGGGCGAAGAGTAGCGACAGGTGAGACTCGAACTCACCAACATAACAACTCTGAGTAATAGGATGCGACTGCAGTGCCATATAGTAGGCTCGGATCTATCGTCACCGTCACCGTCACTGTTACCCTCCTCCTCACTCCACACACCAACAAACACACACCGGCTTAAATAAAAATACTTCAGCGATCAGATGCAGGCTAAAACACGCCGGCATTGATGAAGCATCAGAGCACAGCAGACCTGAACGGTAATGACGATGGGTGAAAGTATTTCCTTGGTGCCTAACGTTAGGGAGGGGAATTTTTCCATTTAGTACGCCACTGCGGCTGCTCAACGTGTTTTTTTCCGCAGATTGCACGATCAAGAGTAGAAAGGCCCTTCGGATAATTTTCTTTCGGGACCCATTCTTAATTTTCCGGTGCTCTGGTCGATTCGATGGAGTCTCCTTGTGTTTTTTGTGGTGAAGTCTATTTTTATAAGCCCCCTGCAGGCTATTTTTGGAACCCGGTACGATTTTTCTGGCTCTCGTTGCGTTTTTTCCGGTGCCCAAACAGGTTTCTTTTCCGGCGTCCGACGACTTCTTATTTTGTGGATCCTTGACGCAATTTTTGCGTCCGCAAGGTAACATTCCGGGTATATATTGGTACTTGGGAAGCCAGCTGCAACTTGTGGGGCTCCGGCACGACGTTTTGGCCCCAGTGAGATTTTCAAGAGAAGCGGCGTGAATTTGTTTTTGTCTAAGTGCGATTTTTGGGGCCCCGTCGTCACTTGTTGGGATCCCTTGCGGTGGCTACGACACGTTTGTGGGGGCCGAACAAGTTGTGTGGGCTTTTGGAGCTATTGTTGAGATCCCAGATTGATTTTCCGTGTCCGGACTGTTTTTCATTCACCCGGCTTCATTTGTTGGGTGATCTCAACGAGACTTTTAGAGCCCCGGTGGGACCTATCAGGCCTCTGGCGTGATTTTCAGGGGCCCGGGTGATAATTCTTAATACCCCAGTCTCGGCGTGATTTTCAGGAGGCCCCGGCCCGACCGTTTGTGGCCCCCGTCGTGATTTTCTTGAATCCCGGCACGACTTGTTTGCGGCCCCAACGTGATTTTCAGGGGCCCAGGTGCAAACTTTTGAGGCCCCAGCGTCATTATCGGGGCCCCTGCGCTACGTTTGGGGGCCCCGAATGTGATTTTTCTGAGCCCCGGTGCGATTTTTGGTCGACCGAGTGAAATTCTTAGGGAGCATAGCGCATTTTCTTCCTAAGCTCGGCGGACTCTTGGGGGCCCCACAACCTATCAGGACAGGGGAGGGGGGGGGTGAGGGAACTTCGCACAATTCCCCCTCCCCATTCGGTATGTCACTGTGCCATGCAATGATGCAACATAAGAATCCAGGAATAGTTCATCTGTTTCATCACACATGTGATTTCAACTCCCCAGTTATCCAGACAGTTTGAGGAAAGTCAAACATCTGCTACATGGATCAGCAAGGATGGATTGTAAGGCAACATGGATGCCATGGAATTCCGGTCAGAGTAGTTATGCTACAATACATACCTTCTTCAACACACTGCTTTGGAGAAGGATGAGCTCCTGAAGTTTGGTCAGGGTTTGAGTTGGAGGTGGATGGAGCAACACTGTGAAGGACATAACATATGGTTCAAGAGACTTGTTTCCATTAACAATACAGGGGATGAAGTAACATTTTCATTGACTTCTATGGTTTTCATTTGCTTCATTGACTTCTATGGTGTCCTGAGTAAGCAGGACAATCGAGATGGGTTTCTGTTATATGCATTTTTTTTTTTTAAATAAGTAAATTTCATCCGAGTTCTTGTTCGGCTGGCTTTATGAACCAGGGTCGGATTGCTAAGCAGAGCTTGTTGCGTGAACCCTGGCCCCACCACCCGATCCATTAATTCAAGTTAAACGGCAGAATTTTGACCGAAAGTTTAACGTGCCGTCAATTCACCGACACAGCCGCCCGGTATAAACAATGTTATAATGTAGCTTTTATACCCCAGTGAGAATGGTATGGATTCACTCATCAGTGAATTTGCAAACATACTGATGTATCAGTTAACACCAATGCAGGGAGCTATGTGATCAACATGGTCTGTGCCATAAAGCCCAAATAACTAAGTAACAATGCAGGGAATCTGCTGCATAACAGTTTGACCATAAATTAGCCATGATATATGGCATCATACTTCCCATGCTATTTACAATAGTGAGCTATATTTTGTGTACAATCATCAGGACATTAGAAATGTTAATTAACGTTACACACATCAGTTCCTAACAAGTGTCAGCAATACATTTCCTTCATGTGCTTTAAGCATGATTCAAGAAAGCACTGTCATCGATTTTAAACTTGCAAAAAGAGTGGGCCGCCTGGCATTTTGAGTGCTATTTGAGTGAATTTGCTGTCTTGTTAGTGAACTGACCACTTATTGAGATATATGTACTTTAACTTTGCCTGCTTCCATCATGAAAATTTGTCATTTTCCAATACATCAGAAATCATCAGAATAACTTCTTGTCTACAAACCGGTGTATGCATTTCTATGAATTTCTCATATTTATTAACACAAATGATGTAGATCTGATCTGCAAATTTATAACTCAGAAAATGTTATCAGCACAGGATTCCATTCCTGAAAATATTGTACTTTCAAAATGTTATTGTTCTTTGTGAACCAATAAGTGCAATGCTCTCATGCAGCATGCAGATGGAGGTTCATCACGTACACCAGGTAGCACAAAAAGAGATTCTATTGCAGTCTAAGGTAACCACAAGACATGTTTTACACCCATTTTTACCTCCACGAATCATTCAAAGGAGCTAGGTTTTGTCTAATTGCGTTAGGCTAGGCTTTTGTTGTAAGTTAGTAAATGAAAAAAATCTTCAAAAACGGTTCAAGCTAGATTGGGTTACGTTAGACTTTTTAAGTTCAAAATGTTTGGGAAAAAAGAAATTGGGGGGGAGAATTTGGCATAAAAATAATCATTTCTTGCATGGAAGTCTAGGCTAGGTTAGGTTAGGTTATGTTACATATTTTTTATCTGAACATTATTTTTCATCCTATATTACTCAAATCCAAGCCCCCTTTTCCACGTTATTTTTCCTCACAAATGAAAAGTGTGCATCTGCAGAGGAAATGAGCGGTTACATCATGTTCAGCACATTAACAAACACTGCATTAAATAATAAATTAGAAGAAGTTAGAGAGTACCATGAGCTGAAATATTACCCAAAAGCCAGATATTATCACAGTTTAAGGTAACCACAAGACAAGTTTTACACACATTTTACCTCCATGAAGCATACAAAGGGGTGAGGTTTGTCAGGTTAGGTTAGGCTTTTGTTGTAAGTTATAAAAAAAATCATTTGTTGGTAAATAATTTTTGTTAATGATTTTACTACAAAAAATAATAAACGGTTCAGGCTAGGTTAGGTTAGGTTTTTTAAGTTGAAAATATTTCAGAAAATGCCTCGAAAATTTAAATTAAAAACAATTAATTTCTTGTATGGGAAGTTGAACTATGTTAGGTAAGGTTATCATACATCTTGAACATTATTTGTATGCTATATTTCCTTACTCCACACCCTTTTTTGGTGTTATTTTTTACTCCCAATTGAAAGGCATGCATTTGCAGAGGAAAGGACATTAAATGTGTGCTTTTATGTATTTTATTAATATTTTTATATTTAAATTTCCAATGCAATGTTTATGAATGTCACTAAGCTGATGGCACTACTCAGTTTCTGTGCAAATGCTTACTTTCCAGGTTGTGAGCAAAATAACATTAAAAATGGGCTATGAGTTAGGTAACATAGCAATTAAAAGAAATACATTAAAAATTCAACATAACCTAATGTAACCTAAGCTAACCTTGGAGAAAACAACTATAAAAACAAGATTGGAAAAATATCTAGCAATTTATTTTATTGAAATTTTACAAATGAAAAAACCTAACCCAACCTAATCTAACCAGAATTATTGTGCTTTAAGGTGGTAACAAGGCAAGTTATTACACACTTGCCTCCATAAAGCAAACAAATGGGCTATGTTTGGTGATGTTAGATTAGTTTAAGTGTTTTAAGTTCGACATTTTTTGCAAAAATTGTTTCAAAATTTTAAAGAAATAAATTTTTTTTCTTTAAAAGCAGCTTATGTTAGGTTAGGTTAAGTTGGGTTAGGTTAGGTTAGGTTAGGTTAGATTCGGTTAGGTCAGGTCAGGTCAGGTCAGGTCAGGTTAGGTTAGGTTAGGTTTGGTTAGGTTGGGTTAGGTTAGGTTAGGTTGGGTTACATTTTTTTATTGTAAAAAAAATACATTGCTTGAAATTTTTACAACTTGATGTTTTGGTTTTGTTTTTCTCCAAGGGGAGGTTAAGCTAGGTTGGGTTAGGTTACGTTGCATTTATTTTATTTAAAAAAAAAATACTTTACCCTATGTCACCTAATTCAAAGCTTTTTGTTGATGTTATTTTGCTTACAACCTGAAATGTAGGCATTTGTATAGAAAATGAGTGGTCCCATCATCTGAGTCACATTCATAAACATTGCATTGAAATGATACATTCCACGAATTCATAAAACACCTTAAAACACAAATTTACCAAAATCGTGTTTATCACATTCCTAAACATTGCATGGGAAAAATTAATCAGAAATTACCTTAAGCTGTAAATTTACCAAAAGGTGTGCCAACCCCTGGACGGAAATGCAACACTAGGTGCCCCAATCCTGGGCAGAAAGGGCACTAAGAGCAGTGGAATGAAAATTTTAATAAAAGTAAACTAAAAACAGCTCTTCTTGAAGACAAACGTGGTAGTTATGTGATATTAACATGGAAACCCTGAGCACAAATCAGAAAAAAGCATGGACTGGACTTTTTCAAGCTTACCTGCCAACTTGTTCAGCTACTGTTCCTTTGGGAATTAAATATCAGCAAGCTATTTATTCACTATCTAAAATCACACCAATCCGCAGATACATCAGAAGGTGCGATACATCAGAATGTGCGAAGTACAAAAAACGAATCAGTACGACGTCACATGAGATTGGCCTCCGGATTAAACACTGCGCGCAATTGCACCACAGATGTCTTACCTCCGTCAGATTTGTCACTGTAACCTCAAATTTAGACTTCAGGCGCTGGAATTTCTGTAACTGGAATTTTGTATTTGCATGTTACGATTTTGGATCTTCTGAGGAACGCCCATCACGATGCGTGACATTTAATGCGCGCTAGTGTCTATCGATACAAATCGACGCCCCTGCTTTGGAAAAAAAAATAGAAACAAAAATTAAGCAATATATATTCTGAAAATTTTCTAAATTGAACAACCGAACCCAATTTACCCGAACCTAAAGTCAGCTGCTTTTGAAGGAAAACTTCCAATTTTATTTTATTTTTGAAAATGATTGAACAATTTTTCCCAGGTAAACAACTAAACTAGCCTAACCTAGCTGAATCGGTATTATTGTGCTTTAAGGTGGTAACAAGACAAGTTTTTGCACACATTTGCCTCCATATAGCAAGCAAATGGGTTAGGTTCGGTTAAGTTAGGTTAGTTTAGGCTTTTCAAGTTGGAAAACTGTTTAAAAAAATTCCAAAAACGTTTCCCCCAAAATTGCAAATTATTTGGTAACCTTGCAGTCTAATGTGTTCTTTTTTTCCTTTAAAACAAAGAAAAATATGCAGAATAACATGTTTATGAAGGTGACTAAGATGATTGGACCCACTTATTTTTTGTGCTTACTTTTCAGGTTGTGAGCAAAATAATGCCAAAAAGGCTTTGAGTTCGGTAACATCGCATAAACATTTTTTTTTTTCATGCAACAAAACCTAACCTAGCCTATCCTAACCTATCTTTTGAGAACAAAAATTAAACTAAACTAAAATTTCACTTAATTTATTTTCTGAAAATTCTCAACCTTAAAAAAGAAACCTAACCGAGCCTAACCTAACCTAAGCTGATTTTGAATACAAAATTATATTTTTTGTGAACATGGTTGTAATTTTTTTCCGGAAGCTTTTGGGTATTATTGTGCTTTAAGGTGGGAACAAGAAAAGTTGTATGGGCGCTGTATGACCAACGCAGTCAATGCGCCAGTAAACCCAAATAACCAACCAACCAACCCAGAAAGATGTAAGCTGTACTTCCACAGTGGAGGGAATTCCAGCTGTTTTGTTTGTTTTTGCACACAATTTTAAATTGTTCAGCAAAAGGTGGAGAGTCAGTCCATTATCTAATCCAAATCTGTTTCTATTCAGTACAAAATGTGCTGGTTAACATCAATGTTTCTACTTAGCATGGTGTTTTTCATTTTTTCCCTTTGGCTTTCTTATCAGCATAAAATAGCATAGGTTATTGGGGGGCCCAAATCAACATTGGGGGGCAAGACAACATTGGTGGGGCCCCACAAAAGGATACAAATCGACGCCCCTGCATACATGCATAATTTTGCACTTATCAAAATTTAATTTCATCTGCCATTTTTGGACCACTTCACAAGCTCTTCTAAGTCTTTCTGCAGCATGTACCTAGGTGCCTAGGTACCAGGCAAATATCAAACTGATAGTGTGATGAGTGGGCTGTTGAGGTTAATTATAGTTTGTATATCCACACTCTCAATGATAACTGATTGTTGTTCACGGGACTGGATTGTATGCAAGTTTGACAATGACAACTGGTTTTTGTGCACACCATTTTGAATTTTGTAGCAAAAGGTGGAGAGTCAGTCCACTATCTAACCCAAATCTGTTTTTTTTAATTACAAAATGTGCTGGTTAACATCAACTACATTTTCTATGTACCTAGCATGGTGTTTTTCTTCTTTTTTTCGTCAACTTTTTTATGAGCATAAAAATAGCATATGTTATTGGGGGGGGCAAATCAACATTGGGGGGCCAAGATCAACACTGGTGGGGCCCTGGCCCCCACAAAAGGATACAAATCGACGCCCCTGCCATCTAGACATTACGGGGATGTCCCCATCCTAGCCCCGCCTTCAGCGCCTAAAATATAACACAAACTATAACGTAAAATTCCCTTTATGTAAACGTCCACATGCCTGCACCTTGATCGCAAACACCCGCTTTTATAGTCAGACATGTAACGTACTCGCTTCAAAAAAGGTGGCGCAAATGACCTCTGTGGTCCGGTACGCCTGAAAAAGTCACTCCCCCATGCAGTTAAATTGAAACTTGCCTGATGCTACCAATATCTGCAATATACGAATAAAAACCTGTGACGTCAGTAAGGTTTGAATGCGACTTTGGTGTACCTTTTAAAATAATGGTATTTTTGCGGCGTTTAATAATGGTGTTTTTGCGGCGTACGAGACATTGGGCTTGTCAAGGCTATTTCTCTTGTATAGCATTGGTCGTGGATGACTAAGGTTTGCTTAAAAGTCATGTGAGCCATAGCTTTCTTTTTTTATTCTTTTAGGAATACCAATTATATTGCAGTGGCTATGCAGCTTCTTGCTGAGTTTTCTCTGTCATGGCATCATAAGCTGGCAGATTTGCCCACACATGGCTCTCGTTTTCCCCATATCAATATTGAATGCATGCATTGTTATTGGGCATTTAGGTAGGTACCTAGGTAAATATCAAGCTGATGGTGTGATAGGTGGGCTGCTGAAGATAATTATAGTTTGCATATCCACAATCTCAAGGATGATTGTCTGCTGTTCACTGGACAATGCAAGTTTGACAATGACTGGAAATTAAGAATGGATTTTTTCCTGTTTAAGCTCACATGTGTGTGGTTTTGCCATTGGTGGTGTGTACAAACATCAGTATGACAATCCAATTGTTGTTTTGTGGCTTAACATTAACAAAAAGACAATCTGGTTTAAAATGCATCATCAGCGAATCTTAACATTTTATGGCGTAAGTTTTCCTTGCACAGTGGAGGGAAATCTAGCTATTTTGTTTTTTTTGCACATAATTTTTAATAGTGTGGCAAAAGTTGGATACTCAGTCCACTATCTAATCGAAATCTGTTCTTTTTCAGTACAAAATGTGCTGGTTAACATCAATTAAGTTTTCTATGTACCTAACACAGTGTTTTTCTTCTTTTTTTTCCTTTAGCTTTTTATCAGCATAAAAATAGCATGGGTTATTGGGGGGGCCCAAATCAGCATTGGGGGGGGGGCCAAGATCAGCATTGGGGGGCCATGGCCCCCGCAAAAGGATACAAATCGACGCCCCTGGATGGCGATAGTAGTTACAATATACATTGTGATACGGAGCCGAGGTCGAAAAATAAGATATAAATTCTTACATTCATTGAGCATGGATTCCAGAAGCCAGCAACGCCAGAAAAAAAACTGAAGTGTTCCGAGCGATATTACAACAGCGATAGAACAACACTCCACCACACTGAAGCACTGCATCCAATCTACGCAAGAATTATGTGCTTGATTTCTTGCTCTGGAACTCAAGACATTTTCGTGAATTTGTCTTAACTTCCAGCTTTCATGAAACTCAACCGTCCATTTTTTCTTGAATAAGAATAAATTTGTCTTTAATTTTGTCTTAGTTTTACATTTTTGTTTCTTAAATAAGACTTTCATGAAACTGGAAAAGTCTTATTCAAGACCAATTTGTCTTAAATAAGACAAATTGGTCTTCGTGAAACTGGCCCCTGGACCAGTCTGGTTCATGTGCTGCTCTGATAGGCGGTTGGATACGGTTGGGTACACAAGAGTCTAGGAGCTGCGAGCAAATGAGTTCGAACTGGGGGGCATTCCATGGGCGCAGATCCCGATCGGATTTCGAAACGCGGCGGGCGCTCGGCGACCAGGTGAGCATCCGAGCGCATGCAAGCGCGGCGTGAAGCGCTGCCCACCTGGATGTATTCGATTGGACTCGATAGACTTAAGACGGCACGCATCGCTGCCTGTTCATAATTAATTTGCGGCCATTAGGTACATATTGCTGCTAGCAGGCAATAATGCTGATTGATGCATGGAACTGATCTAACAAACATTGCATCGGGAATTTCCAAAATTCAAGTGCATTTGCGTGTATTTCTTTTGCGAATCATTCGTCACTGATTATCCTGAGTATTGCCAATTTATATGCTTTGGGTTTTCGTGGGTTTTTGCACCAAAAACCCAACCCAAAAACCCAAAAACCCTGGGTAGTGGGTTTTTGGGTTCCACAACCCTGGCGCGTACACTGCGGCGAAGTGGACAGCACAGAATCCCCGCCCACGCGTATGCCCACTTCATGCTAGGGACCACTTATCCAGAATTACAGAGTTCATACTTGCTAAGTGGCAAAGGGCCTGGGATTGAGAAAGCAGCGATAAACTGCATGCAATCAAGGACACCAAGGACGTTATGCCTGCGCAGGTCCAGGCAAGAGGTCACACACACACGCGGTGCCTCCGTTTTCTGGAAACCCTGACTGTGCGCCACCTCTTGCTTCTCACTCACTCACATCTCACTGCCTCTCACACACTCACTTCCCAGCACTTTGCACCATAGCGCCGATTGTTTTATGGAAGAAACGCGGATCGTTTGACGTATGAAGACACTTGGAAACAACTCACAATTTTTGCATTCTGTAAACTTGTTCCGTAACTTTTCAGCGATTGGATTTCGAGCCACGTACGCACCCAGGTAAGACTACTCACCAACAAAGAATCACTAGAATAGAAGTTGTGGGCGAGAATGATAAAGTCTGGTCGAAGCGCCCTAAAGCCCAAATACCCAACTAACTATCAATCTGATCGGGGTAGTCGCGCCTCCTCGAGCCATCCCCCAGTGTTGACTGTCGTGGAGAGTGAGGTCCCTCACCGCACGGTGCTAGTTGTGACCGGGGACCAACACCCACCCCTCTTTGTCTGGATGTCCCGGAGGGGCTGGCGGATGGTCCCGCGTTGCCCATACTCGCCAAGCGACCAGTCTCGGATCTCCGCCTGGGTTTTGTCCAGGTGCCTGCCTGTCTGTCCGGCCGGCTGGGGCACGACATATTTCTGTGGGCGGAGCTCTAGCGCCGCCCACATCACAATCGCACAGAGCCGGGGTTAGAGGCGTGCCGGACCATAGTGCTCATTTGCGCGGCCTTTAAAGTGAGCGGGTTTTGCAAGCATGTCTTAGGCAGGTGTACATTTACGTTTAGAGAGTAGTACGTTCTAGTGTATGCGACGTTAAGGTGGTGTCTAGGCGGAGGACATCTTGATGTTTGGTGTTGTTAGCTTTGTTTTACTCATCCGCAAGATAATGTGTAGTTTGGGCGACGAGAAAGTTTCTTTTGCCAGTGTGCCGGCATTAGCCCACTCTTGTCGAAAAGCCACGAGCGGTGTGGACAAGTGGGTAATTGTCCATACCGCCTATCATGCCGGCCGCCGCGTGTTAGTTGTTAGCAGTCTTAGCATGTCAGTCAGTCTTAGCATGTCAGTCTTGGGTGAGTCTTAGCATGTCATGCAGGGTTGTCAGTGGTGTTAGTACGGTGTCTGGCAATTCGGCTCATCTGCGTCTGTTGCACCTCTGGGTAGCCGTTCTACGTTTTGGATTCCAAGGCGAATTGGCGCATCTGCGTCCGACGGCACCTCTCAGTTGTCGTCTTGTGTTATTAATTTTAAAGCAAGTCGGCTCATCTACGTCCGACGGATACATTTCGAATGGGAATCTCATCGGCGCGTGAGATGCTATTCGTGGATGGCTATTTACGTTATTCCTACGAGTGTATGTTCGGGCATGCATTGCGTGTTGGTGGTTCGGTGTCTACAATGCTCTTCCTAATTTTGTGATGAACAGGTAGCCAAATAGTAATTGGATGATTTATGGGTGCTTGTTGCCCGGAAGCGTGAGGGTGTTGCCCTGTTTTTTTTGGCAGATGGCCCTTACTTGGTTGTTTGAGCGTCAAAGCTGCTACGGTCTAGCAGGATGTGGCATATTTTTAATGTGTTGCAGGCGTCGCAGTGAGGTGTTGTATATTGGTCATCCTCTAATTGAGGCCGTCTTAGTTTTGTGCCAGTTCTAAGTAGCATGAGAATGACTTCCTTTCCATGGTGTTATTGATTTGATGTCTTCCATGTGCCTACCGTTGGTTCGACGTGGGTGCGGTTGGATTTCTGTTGTCTACCGAATATTCCGTGCTAGGATATGTGGTCGATGCTAGGACTTGCTTTGCGAGCCGATCTGCTTCTTCGTTTTCTGGAATGTTGGCGTGGCCCGGTATTCGGAGGAAGGAAAAGTTATCGACTTTCGGTTGACCGAGTGTCCAGAGTGGCCTAGTGCGGGGTCGAGCTGCAGTCTAAGAGCTGCATTGTAAGGGTAAGATCTGAAAGAACCGTGGCATTTTGAACACTAAATGGTGGGAGTTTACGCTTTAACCGGCTCCTGTCGTATCTGTCCGGCTGAAAGCATCGCTGCGCCGGATGATGTTGTGTCCTGAAGCGGAACAGAGGTATGTGTGAGTCTACTAGAAGAATGGCTATCGGTGTGGCGCTGAGGGCTCCTGTGGCTGGTTTGACTGGTTTCTAGCTGTTTTCTCAGTGCTGGCGAAATGGTAGCAAGATGCAAGATGATGCTGTTGTATTCTAGGATGGGTCGTACGATTGACTTGTAGAGACGCAGTAGTGTTTTCCTGTCTCCGCTTCGGTCTGCAAGCGCACGGAGAAGGTTGAAGCGCTTCGCGCATCTCTTCGAGATGGCAGTGATATGTTTGTTGAGGTCCTAAGAACTTGAAACTTTCACCTGATCGATGTCTGCCGTCGATGTTAAGAAAAGTTGTGGGTGTGACTATATGTCACACCCACAACTTATATTGGCGGAGACGACTATATGTGACTGACCGATTTTTCTGCGGACAGGGTAAAGCCCCAAGTTTTGCACAACTTTGCGGTGCGGTCTAGACCTGCTTGAATGTTTTTTTTCTAGCTTTTAGGAAGAATTTTGGTGTTATCCAAATGGCTATGTCGTCCGCGAGAAGTGAGTATTGGAGCGACGTGTCTGTCTGATCAGCAAGTATGCCATTCATCATTAAGAAAAAGAGGCTGGTGCCTCATCGGACATTAAGGGTCCTGTCTTTGATGAAGTGTGCCATGTGTCCGCGCATGCCTATTTGGTGGAGTTTATGTATTAGTGCGGACTTGTGTACTCGGGTGAATGCGACAGAGATGTCTTAGTATGCAGTTGTTTTTGTGCGTTTGATGTGTAGACCACTTTTGATATCGTGGACAGAGGTGAAAAAAACTGCTTACTCGACTACCCGAGTAGGAGACAGAACATTTGCTTAACAAAGTACTCAGGAGACAGTACTACGCGACGGCGTAGTCACCACTCAACCTACATTTCCATTCCAGAACGATATATTCATGCTTCTATGGAATAATTGATGCATTGATTAACATAATACAACAGTATGTTTAATTTAATACTCGTGTCCTTGGCTGTGGGGAGACAGTCTCCAATTCGTAAGAGTTGTTACCTGGCGAGAAAACGAAATCGCTGTACGGACTAGATTGCCTTTATTTGGATGGGATTTCAGCTCTTATTGCCTGACTCCTTGGCTGTGGGGAGACAGCCTCCAGTTGGCAAGAGTTGCCACCCGGGGAGAAAAACGAAATCCCAGTACGGCCTAGCTTCCTTTGATTTGGATGGGAGTTTAGCTCTTACTGCCTGTCTCCTGAATTTTTTTTTTCAGCTTCATAGAACGTGTTACAACGGGTGACGCGCTTGCGACGAAAAGTACCGGTTGTAGATCGGCTTGGGTTGTCGTCGCACGTTTGGTAGTTTGAAGCATTGGTACTCGTTACAGAATATTTCTCATCGAACCTTGTTATTTTGCCTTCTGCTCTGTGCCTGTATTATCGGATGGCAGGCATGGGTCGACCTCCGTCACGTATTAATGTTCGTTTTGGACATTTGAACTGCACGTTGAATTGCTCACTATTCTAAAGAAGCCAAGTTTTGGTGCTGGCGGCAAATGGCAGTCTTGGCTCCAAGGTAAGAACTTGAACAGAACCTATTCTGAAAGTAGGTACCTACCTGGGTAGTTCTTGATGAGCCAAGGAGGCGAAGGAGCTATGTCTGCAAACAGTTATACAGTCAGTCTCAAAAACTTGCCTTTCCTATGTAAAAGAAATTGAATTTCAAAATGATATGGGCCTCATCTTGAAACTTGATAATCAGGCTTCGAGGTGAGGGTATGCATGAACTTTATTCTATGGTGGTTTATATGGCAGCAGGATTAACATGTAAATCAGTAGAAGTCAGATGAGAGATGCAGTTGAGACATCCAGTTTTAAGGAAATGTTATCTGAATTTGAAAAGTTGGAAAGCTAATCTAGCCCAAGCTGTTTTTGAAGAAGCACAATTTCAAATAATAAAATCAACACTTTTTTTGCAAAAAAATGTTGTCAAAATGAATATAGATAAATTTGTGGTTTAAGGTATTTTTGATTTCTTGTAATTTCTTTTTTTTCAGTGCAGTGTTTATGAATGTGCTTGATATGATGTGACCACTCATTTCCTCTGTAGATGCATACTTTTCAGCTTGGAAGCAAAATGTCCAAAACATGCTTGAAGTTGGGTAATATAGCATAAAAAGTAATATTTGATTTGAAATTATGAAAGAAATGACATGGCATGGACTAACCTAGTCTAACCTTCCATGTAAGAAAACAAATTCTTATTTAAGAATTAAAAAATTGCAAGACAATTATTGTTTTGGGAATCATTTTAAAATTAAATATCCTAACCTAACCCAACCTAGCCTGAAATGTTGTTGAAGAAAAAAACCAGATGTTGAGTAAATAATGTACACTTGAGTGCACAAATAATTATAGGTGTAGAAAGCCATGCATACTCTACACTGTCTCCCTGTAGATTTCTGTGGTTGCATTGCATGTGATGCCTATAAATATGAAATGAATGACATTGCTATATTTCCTTCTGAATTCATTACTTAAAATTTGGATGTTTCATGGCATGAAGTTGCCTACGTATCTTCTGAAATTGACAATTGTGAAGCAGTCATGCCTGATATCTACCAAAGGCTGTGTCACAGACACGCAGCAAACATGCATAGATTATGCCAGGCTGAGTTATAATCCTTCAAGGGTGTTGACATGGTTTGCAGATGGGAACTGGATCACAAACAGGAAAAGATGGGCACAAGCCTGAAAGTGATTTGAGGTTTCCCCAAAGTGAGCTGAAATGATGTTTTTTTTTGTGAAAAGTCATGTTTCTTTCACTTGGGTTGATATTTTATTACATCAACAATCAACAATGTTTTTTTTTCTGGCTGATCTTGGTTTTAATTGATGTCTGGCTTCCATCAGTTTTTTTCCCAAATAAGAACATGTTGCTTTTTCTTTCTAAGGTTGTCCTCAATACTTAGTTAAATTTTCATCGTTTTTCACAGGAATGACCAAGGGCACAGGCAGTGGAGAACAAGGTCAAGACACTACAGAGCTGCCATTTCAGTCATCCAGTCCTGAAGGACCATCAGTGTCTGCTAATCAGACTGCAGGTGAGATTGTTTTTGTTCAATGCCTGCTTTGTGTGTGGCTGAGCATTGATGTTAACAAATCCTTGAGTTTTCAGTGGCACCTTTCAAGAGATAATTGAGATATAAAACGATTAAAAATGCTTGGATTGGTGTTAGGCAGTGCATGGAGATGTCAGATATTAAGTGCAATGATTTGAGACATGCATTATTTAAGCATTGCATTAGCTTACTGTCACAGTCAACTCAGTTGAAGTATTTCAGAAATACTATGACACTGTTGGCAAAATCTTGTCCATCATGATGTTGGAAAATCAGCACCTTTGCCAGTTGTTTCGACTGGATTGTGTGCAATTGCTTGTCCATTTGTTTCCCTCAGTTAGTACCTTCATGCGAAGTAAAAGACTAACAGTACCCACCAATAATTGGCCTGATTTCATGTTAATAAGCAATGCTATCTTGAAAGTAATCTTGGTGTTTGTTGATTTTTTGTTTCACACCCATGTTTTCCAAACTAAGTTTGTTGTTTGTTTCTAAGCTGTGTGTTGTTGATAATGGTTTCATGCTAAGTAAATCATGTGGTTTCTCAGGAATCACAAACTTTTCAGAGAGTAGAGAAAAAGATGATGCCCCTTCTGAGTCTACCTCTCAGAACGTCTGTCCTAAGGGGCCATCAAGCTCTGTTCAACAAACTTCAGGTATTTTGATTGGCTGCATGGGCTGGATTTGTCACAGGAAGGATGGGGGATATGTCCCCTCCAACACCTTTGGTACTTAGTGTTACTACTGTGTAGACATGGGTGCGAGTTCAGCTGGACGTGGAATCTGGTCTGGAGTCATGACTTTTTTGAGGCCGAGATCAAGCGATTCAGTTCATTACACTAATACATCAGAATAAGACTAACCGTTTTGCCAGTGGGCTTGAGGCCAGACCCAATCCTAATAAATGAGCATCTGGCTCAGATTCAGCAATTCTGCAAACTTCGGACTCTGAATCGAATCCAGACTCAACCTAGGACTCAGTTCCACTCATACTTTTACCAACTAAATAAAGCTTGACAACCTGCTGAAGGGAACACAGCCAACCAACTGACTGAACAATCTCACTAGCCTGAGATCATTCAGCCTTGGATATCTACTTAGATTCAATTAACTATGTTCTGACATGAGCCATTGATGAGCCTAATTGTTAAATGGTTTTAATGGTATTAAATGGTGAGTTAAATGTATTATAACTGTACTGGTAAGCCATACTATGCTGTTTTATGGGCTGTGCTTGCCAACGTTTTTGTAATAACACGCAACCTACTAATAATACTCAGCTCTGCCATGTGATGGCATCCTGTTATGTTTTTCTTAAACTGCACACATGATGAAAACAACCTTGCAGCAAAATTGTCATTTTATGGTCAAACTATGTGTGTTAGTGGGGTGCAATAGTTTGCAATAGTGGAGTTTGTAATACCGTTTGTGTTGGTGTAGGTGCTGTGAGTAGATGCCTGCTGTGCTGGCACCCATCTATGCTTTTTTTTCAGAACCACCACACAAGAGGGTTCCGTATCCCAGTGAGTTAAATCACATGTCTGCTAGGATTTCTGTACTTGAACAGAAAACCGACCAGATCATCCACCTGCTCAAGAAACCGACCCCGGCCGGTAACGAATTATCCCCTGACCTGGAAGCAGAGGTGCTGTTCCGCTCCGGGAGAGGCATCTCCTGTCTTCAAGCTGCTTCTGGGCAGCATCTGGTAGCTTCGCCCGAGAGTAACATCCTGCACTGCGACATCTGTGCCCAGGAGCCCAATGGAAATGCTGCTCGCGGAATTGTAGTCTTCGCATACAACTTCGGTCTCGGATCGGAATTTCCGCCAGGCCAGCCTATGCCCTTCCTCCATGCCCTTCAAGAACTTCTAGACAAGACAGCGGATGATGCCACAACTGTGACACAGAAATTGTGGTCCAACACCAGGTTCGCTGCGCAAGCCGCCAACACCTTCAAGGCATTTAGAGCCAATGCACAAACCATGTGCGAGGTCCTGCGTGATCGCCTGAAGAAAGAAAAACGGACGGCTGTCGCCCAAGAGCAGTGGGAAGACATATCTTCTCTAGAAGGTGAGTGGGCTAGCAAACTATCCTTATTTGTACCAAAATTTAAGCAGACGCAATAAGCATACGCCCATGCTAAGCATAATAGCATAATAAGCATACCCCCAGACGCCCAAGCATACCGGTGGTTTTACGGAACACCCATACCTCGGTCCCTGCTACTGTGCTACTATGATAATTTGTTTTCAATGTTTCTTAAAATAATAAATATTCATTAACATATACTTATTGAATCTGGTTGGATTGTTGATCATCGTGCATGTGCATAAATAAGAGTGTGTTCTGTTCGCTATCTAACTTCTAAATTATCCATGGATTTAATATATTTCGTGGATGTATGCATATTTGCATATCTATGATGCTCATTGACTACACTGACATGGTATTGTCGTGGCATATTTTAATTTCGTTCATACATGTGTAAGCATGCAGGTACTGCTGCTCAGTTTAGCATTTAACGCGCCCACACGCTACTGTTCCCCCCATATGTTTTCGTTCATTTTGCTTCATGGTGAATTGCTTGAACATTTTTATGTCGCTTATTTTCAGATGAGACTTTCATGACGCGCGTTGCTGCTCTGCACGACGTCTACGACATCCTTGGGCGGGGGAAGCCAGGCACAGCAGAACACTCAGCTGCTACCCTGGGAGTGTCGCACTGAGTACGGCACCACGATCAGCAGTCTCCAGGGCATGGCGGCAGCCGTGGCTGCTCTGAGCCAGAAAGGAGTGAACCCTGCAGCACATGCCCTCGGAGTGGTGGACTCCGAGGAACTCTGGCCAAATCTGATGCAGCACAATAATGGCTTGCACACTCAGGTGAACACCTATTTAACCTAACAGCTATTCATTCCACTGCCTAAAGGCTCACGTTTTTTCGTCTGGAAGCTTAATGTTTTCTTTCACATTACAGTTGCCAGTAACTTGCTTGTAATATCTCTGTCCCTCCCATCTTCTTGCTTTTCCTGGAATACTAAGCTACTGGTGCTAAGCTAACATTCGGTAGTATTTAACATTATCCTTCTTATGATACAAAATAACCTCGGCTATCGACATGCTGTAAGACTCCAATAATCAATTAATCAACCATTATGTTCACTCGAAGCATA
This sequence comes from Ashinkailepas kermadecensis, assembly GCA_034440615.1. NCBI lineage: Eukaryota > Metazoa > Arthropoda > Thecostraca > Neolepadidae > Ashinkailepas > Ashinkailepas kermadecensis. The sequence continues at coordinate 85,212 of JAOTOM010002599.1, read as the reverse complement.
GCATAATCATTTTACTAATGAAATTCAGATTTCTGTTTATTCAGCATACGATTATATTCGGCCCTATAATTATCATAATCAACAGATCCGGCACAAAGTGGCGTTTTGCACCGCCCTGGTCCGCAACCTGAAGGCCAGGAGACAGGGAGCTGACGCCAGTGGCGGAAGAAAGGGCACGGCGAACAAGACCATCCTGGACAACATGACGCATCTGCGAAGGATTGGTGACCTGACAGGTCTTCAGGCCCCACATACATCACTCGACGCCCAGGTGAGCTCAGTCTCCGAAGCCATCGTGCAGCTGGTGTCGAACGTCGAGCAAGTTAATCCCGCCATCGGCTGCGGTGCCGAGCAGAAGCGTCCGGGAGGTGGTCTCCACCCTGCGTGTTGAGGAGCGTACAGACTCCAACCAAGCTCTCCTGAAAGTACTGTGAAAACGTCCGGGGGTCGAGCCATTCGTCAATCTAGTCATCTGCCTGTGGCTGCTCACGCCTGCCGAAAGTGTTGTGGAATCCATGGGCAGTGTCCTCAAGGAGGTGTTCTCGATGCATCGCCAGCTCAAGCACGAAAATGCTGCAATGGAGTTGATTCGGTGGAATGGCCCTGATCTTGACGGCGCCGAGCATCCGATCAAAGCAGTTCAAAGCCGTAACCAGTTTGATTTCATCAGGCGATCCGCGAACGTGAAGCACATGCTCACGGGAACAGTGATCGTCCGGCACAGAGCCTCCAAATCATACCGCTCCTGTCTGTTTAAGTAGTGAACAATGGAAGAGGAAATGTCAAGGAAATGTCAGGATCATTCATCAGATCAGCTCGCTGTTATGCGCAGCAAGCCCACTAGTTTATGTCGCGTGTGATTCAGTGTTCCAGTGATTGCGTGTGATCCAGGCATGTCGGCGCGTGTTTGTAGGTATTCACTCCTGTCTCATTGTTCCGTAGCCTCAGGTTGTAGAACCAATGCAGTTGATGCGCCCTAAAACCCAAATAACTAACTAACTAACTCAGGTTGTGGACTGACGAGGTATACTGGAGCCGACCGTGGTGTTGGAGAATGCTAGATATTGTATGACGTAGCTCACTGGCCCGAAGCCCCTGCTAGCGTGCTGCGACTTGTGTGGTGTGTCCGAGTTGTACTGCACCTGACTGTTGTTGAGGCATGTTTATAGATATTTGAGTAATGCTCCATTGGTTCGCAACCCCCTACCAGTGTACTGTGGCTTGTGTGGGATGGGCGATCTGTACTGAACCCGGCTTTGTTGTTAGCGTATGCTGGTAGGTAGTTATTTTATTCCTGGCTCACTGGTTGGTGATTCGTAGCAGTTCGTACGAAGTACTGCCAAGTTAGTGGCATTTCGTAATCCTGCTTGATATGCTGTTATATGCAGTTTTCACTATGGATCCACTTCAAACATAAAGAGATTGCCAACAACTGTGTATTGAGACTGCTTTGCTGAAACGTTTGCTTAGTTATACGTATCATATTCAGAACAACAGTGACATCGCAATCTGTATGTAGCGAGTTTGAAGAGCTCGGAATAGTACATTCCCACCTTTGCGTGGGCCCATCCGGCGTGCATGACAAAATGCGGCATTATTTTTTATTTAATGGAGACAAAATCGTGCCGTGGGAGTTTGGTGGGAGACAGCGTCGACGTTTTTTTCACCTCCGCTTGATTCAGTTGTACGCCTGAGTTTTATGAAACGATGTCATACCGCTGCCATATTTTTCGATGTTGACGGCGCTTATGATACCGCGTGGCGTCATGGTATCCTCATGAAGGTGCACCGAATTGGCATAAGAGGCCCGATGGGGGTTTTCTTGACGATTTTTTTTAACTAATAGGACGTTTCAGGTCAGAATAGGTGGCTAACTCTCTGACATCTTCCAGCAGATTGATGGTGTTCGCCAGGGAAGTGTATTGAGTGTTACATTGTTTGCCATTGCCATACATTATGTGGGTGATACACTGCCAACATCGGTAGGACGAGCACTATTTGTAGATGATTTTACAGTGTGGTTCTCCTCTCGTACGGTGCGGACGGTGCAAAGACAACTCCAGTTAACTGTAGACAAACTGATGGATTGGTGTGATAGAACTGGCTTCACTTTATCCACCTCAAAGACTTCCGCTGTTCATTTCTGCCGCAAACGCCGTTGCGCAGACCAAACGATAAAGATGAACGGTCACCCCATACCTTTCAGATCGGCAGTCAAGTTCCTTGGTGTGTGGATGGACTGCCATGCTACGTATAAAACTCACATCACTGACCTGACTAACAAATGTACCAAAGGTCTTCAGGTTATGAGTACCGTTTCCAGGTGTTCATATGGGGCTGACAGATCAATTTTACTTCTCATGTACCGATCCCTCATACGTTCTAAAATAGACTACGGGTGTTTTATATATGACGGAGCGTGTGATACCTCCAAGCGCCGACTTGATGTCATCCATAACACAGCCCTTCGAATAGCCACTGGAGATTTTCGCACTTCACCATCAGACAGTGTTATGGCAGAGGTGGATGAACCTCCCCTTGCGCTGCGCCGCAGGTTATTGGGAGCCAGATATGCGTGTAAGGTCGCCCAAAACCCAGAGCATCCAGCATATCCGTGGGTGTTCCAGGGATCTTCGATGCCATGCCAGTCGTCCCGCAGTCAGCGTGGTTTACCGTTTTGCTGGCGCATTGCCTCGACGCTGCGTCGCTGCAACATCAGACCTGGTTGTGTGGCACGTACTGCTATTTCGACCACCCCTCCATGGCAGATTGTCCAACCACAAATCGATATTACTTTGTCACACTAAACAAAATGCGATGTAAGCACAGCAGAGTTCCGAATGATGTCACTTGATAAAATACACGAATACCGTGACTCCTACCGGACTTACACGGACGGTTCCAAGTCGGAATCTGGCGTAGGCTGCTCCTACGTCAGTCGATCCGGTGCTGGCTCTTTCTGCCTACCAAAACATGCATCGATTTTTACCGCTGAATTGTATGCCATTTTGAAAGCTGTTCGTTTTATACAAAATGATGCGACCTCAAAGCACGTTGTTTTCACCGACTCCCTGAGCAGCCTTCTAGCAATACAATCATTTAATCAAGATAACCGACTTATTCGCAAGATTCTAAGAGTTGTAGAATTGTTAGCCGGCATGGGCAAGACTACTGTCTTCTGCTGGATCCCCAGTCACGTTGGGGTAGCTGGAAATGAAGCTGCCGACATGGCTGCAAAGGACGCTATCAGCAGTGGGCGCACCGCTTCTCTACCACTTCCTCCAAGATATCTCTACCCGTATATATCATCATTTATACGATCAGAATGGCAGCGAGTCTGGAGTTCGAAGTGTAGCAAACTAAGTGTCCTGAAGCCGACGCTGGGGCGGTGGTGGTCCTCGCATCGGGTAAATCGATGGGAAGAAGTTGCGCTCTGCCGTCTGAGAATAGGACATACCTTAGCCACACACCGCTACTTAGTGTCTGGAGATGACCGACCCTTATGCCCACGATGTTCTGCCCTGCTTACTGTACACCATGTCATTGTAGCTTGTTCAGCACTGGAACCTCTGCGCCGTCAGTACTTTGGAAGAGCGAACACCGACTGCTTACGTATGCTTCTGAGTGACGACTCGGATGTCGTGACGTCCGGTAACATCTTTACTTTTCTTCTACACGCAAACTTTGATGTTATATATCGTCCTTGAGAACCAATATTCTACTTCCACCAATGATTATTTGAAGGACATACCGTCTTAGTTTCTCTCTAACCATTGTTATGGGCACAAAATGACCTTGCTGTCGACGTGCCCCTAAACAGCAATTCATCATCATCACCACTTGCCTCATCACAGGGGAGAGGGGTAATTCGCACCTCCCCTTGTACTCCGATGCAGCCGCTACTGCTTCTTACCAAAGTAAACAAGTGTATTCAAACTTAAGTGCGGGGGAAAATATTGGCGAAGCTGGTATCGCGGCAGGCGCGGATCTAGATAACTATTTCCAGGGTTTGTGCAAAGCCAAGCTAATACGAAGTTACTACTGGAACAAAAACGTATCGTTCTAGTTAAGTGAGCATGTTCTGTTCGTTTGTTCATAGCTGATATCGGACGCTTACTCACTTCGAAGGTTTTTAGACCAGCGTAATTAATATGACTTGAGCATGCCATTGGGGCCTCATGACGATTGCATCCAGCAAGTACCTGTTGTAACATGGGCTTAACATTGCAACGCAAACGCGCAACATTTCAAAATGATGACTATTCAAAGACTGAGTGCTTATACCGCAGCATTGCTAGATGTGCCATGGCGGAACTATTTAACTGTTGAATTTTCCAGCGGCAAGTTCCACAAAAGAAGCGAGGGGGAGAGGGATACAGTTGAACATCGTTCTTAGATGACAAATTTGCAACGATAACACGACGACAAAATTGTTTGAAGCGAGGGATTCCTCTCCCTTTTAAACTATCTCTGTATTGTAAGACTTCGTGGATTGTTCTGTCATACATCATATACCTCTTTCGAATGATCTCAGATCAAGACGCCAGTGGGCGAAATGCAATGCATCTGAGACCAGCAGGCAAACAAGTTAAAACATGCAGAAGGCACACAGGAGGGGGAACATTGATCTATTTATACGCCAAGGTAGCTGAGATAATGAATCAGTAACTGCCTTCGGTTTCAGGACTCCAACCTGACAAACATAAACCTTGTGTTCTGAAGCACAAGAGAAGCGAGGCTAGCTGCAGAGAAAATCGTGGATCAGAGGCAAGGCACGAGTGTAATGATAAGACGAAACTTGGGCCTCTCCTGGACGCAATCGCCTGGCTTGCTGCATAGCGTCACAAACATATAAAGCCGAATGGTCGCTGAGCAGCTGAAAGTCCGCGCTGCCAGCGGGCCTCGAACACACGACCCTTCCCATGAACATTGAGTCCCATACACAACATAAATATAAGGTGCACAAGAGCCACCAAACTAGAGTGAGGCGACAGTCAACAGTACACTCACTGGAGCGAGGGATGACGAACTACTGCAGTGACAATCAGCTCCGGCATTTCCGGCAGTCGGTGATCTCCAGTATTGCTTCCGTGTTGGTATCTACCATGCGACAAAATTGTGCCTACTCTTACTGCCGTCTATACCACATGAGGTGGCCAGGAAAAACACACCCATCCATCAGCCATTACAGCGAAGAAAATGTGCAAATATAAGCTAAATACCGCAGCCAAGTGATGTGCTAATGCAACATCCTACGTATTTCGTTACCACTCGCGGTGCAGGATAATAGTATTAGCACTCTTCGATAATAGCACCCTTCGAAGTGCTGGTAGGTTAATCTGACCCCCACTGACTTGTTTTGAGTAAGATAGAAAGATGTGGCAAACGGCATGGTGTAAGTGCATCCTTGAACATTTAGTTGTTTGAAACAACCTTTTCCATCCTCTCGGTTGGCCTTCCAGGTCAGTTCAAACAAATCCATATGAGATCGCGGTTCCCCTTCGATGAGAAATCGCTTTCCCGTGGTGGGGTGTGCTCTAAATATCCGGTGGGCGGTTAATGTCTGAAGGGGAGTTCGAATAGGAGTGCCTCTTCCATCCATCTGCTTCCATCCCAATATCAGTCCCGTGTCAAGATCCTTGTCTTTCGCTCGGCCCTGAAACACCAAGCTTTCCCACTATGAGCAGGCAGGCCAACTTTCCCAGGTTGGCCTGCCTGCTGACTCCTATCCGTCCGCTCAGCTTCATCGGGTTAGCGCGCCCCCGGCCAGTCTCCCGGGGTTAACAAATCCTTGGAGGTTGAGATCTCCTGCCGCACGGTGCCAGTAGCGGTGGGGCACCAACACGTCTCTTTGGTCCCAATTTCCCGTAGGACCCCATACAGACCAAGTGACAGACTTCCTTAGTCCGCGAACGAGAACCCTTTGAGGACCTTCAAACGACCATCGAAGGACTCGGAGGGCTGGGGAAACCGCGCCCTCACCAATACCCGATTAAATCCAAGTCCTCTCCCCTCTCAGTATGATGGAACCGACGGGATCTCACTCCGAAACCGCAAACGAAACGGCGGGAGTACCACTAGCGCCGCAGGACGGTGAGTGAACCCAAGCCCAGAGGTCTAAGAATCCTGCAAAGTTTAGAAATACTCCACAAGCTACCCTACTGGGAGCTCTGCGACCGCTGGGATCCAGGTACTGGCTTCGCCGATTGCGAGTGGAGTGGGGTCAGTGCCTATGCCGGATGTAGTCCTTCAGCGAAAAGAATCAGAAAGGTACGCCCGCGAGGCCAAGCAGGCGCGCCTTGGGAAGATGAAGAGGATCCGAGCAACAAACCGCCGAGGACAAATATGGCCATCCAAGGGCGGCTACTCTAGCTCCATAGGCGACTCGAAGGCCCACCTACGCTCCAGCATCAATGTCTCATTCGGCTAAGATAGGTCCTCCACCACCGCCCCGGGGCCGATGTAGCTCGAGCTTCGTCACATGGTAGAACGGCGCACGCCGAGGAGCGCGTTCTGCCGCCGGAGATGTCGCCCCCGGGGTCGTCTTGAGCCGCGTCCTGCTGGTGGTGCGACGCCACGAGCTGAGAGCCACTTTTTGATACTCTGGTCAACTGTAGTCCATCACAGCGTTTTTGCCTTTTTATCTGTTTCACCAACTAACTCGATGGCACCTGTACCTTTACAATGAAACTGTAGAGGGTTCCGTTCTGATATGATAGATTTGGAAGTAGTTTTAAACATGTGGTGTCCAATTGCAGTGCACCTCTAAGAGACTAAGTTATCACTTCACTCATCATTTGGCCTCAAAAACTACTCAGTGCTAATGAAAAAACATGCCATCGGTCAAAGTCGCACGCGGAGTTACCCTAGCTGTCACTCATAGCGCTCCATACCAAGAGATTGTTCTCAACATACCCTTCAATGCTGTTGTTGCTTTTAGAGTTTGTTTCGGTCGCCAAACAATTACCTGTGCTCCGTCTATTTGCTGCCGATAATTCGATCCCCTTTCGTCGAGCGAAGACGACTCCAACGCACACCACGCCGCTTAGGGATGCGACGTCACCAACCCTCGAGACCTTCTATGGAGCCCCAAAAAAACACGCTGGGGTCCAACAAACTGCGTCGGTACCCCAAATAAACACAATGGGGCCCTAAAAGCACACCGAGATGCCGAAAACATAGTGGGGCTCTCCAAGATGCACCGGGTCTCGCACAAAGTGAAAGGGCCTACAAACATAGGTACCCTGGGGACCTAAATCAACACGCCGGGAGCCCGAAAAAAAACCAAGGACCTCAAAGTGTACCGGGGCCCTCAAAGCACACCGAGGCCGCAAAGACAGGGCAAAAACATTCCAGGGCCCGCAAAAAGCGACATGGTTATTTTAAAAAACCAGTGAACCTCGCACCACCTCCTTCGCTAACCGCAACGCTCTCAGAGTAGAAAGGGCGCCCCCGAATGAATGGTTCCCTTCCAGAACAAAGTGCTCCCCCGATCAAAATTCCTAGATCCGCCCCTGATAGGAATAATGGTGAAATGGCATGAACCGGTAGAATACCGTCAGATGAATTTCGCTAGGGTGTTCGGCGAGTCCCTGTCGCTGCCAAGGAAAAGCCCATGTTTATTTCACCCCGTCATTAGGCTGTAGCGTTCATCAGTCGCCTGCGTTGTAATGGTTATGGCAGACCAGCTTCATCCCGTGGCAGAGGTCAGATCTCCGAGACGTGGGTCCATCTTTTGCTTTTCATGAAAACATTCAGCGTTTAGATTCACATTATGTTTCTTTTTGCTTAGTATGGCTTTGAACAAGCAACCCTAACCGTCTTTAGGACCATGAATTTTCGATCAGCTGTGTCGAACGCCATATTTTCCACGTGTAAAATATCGCCGAGCACTGTTATTAAACGGGATTCAGGGTCATTATCCGCCACAAGCCATGGTGGAGTTGGCACCAGAAGGTGTGATTTCACCACTTCGCTGCAACGGCTAGCCTGAGGCCTATCACGTCTACAGGGAAAGGGCCGGTGTGCTCCCCGAGCAGAAGCCGGGAGAACAGAGCCACCTGAGCGGACGACGCGCGTAGTAATCGAGTCCGGCGACTACCACAGTTAGAAATATTTCTGAATCAGGGGAGGAACTGCTAAGGCCCCAGATGAATGTCCGGCAAACGAAACGTTCTCGGTCCCATATTCGCAGAGCGCCTTCCATTTGAGATGTTTGCAGATTTGATTAGAGTTTTCATTTGACAGTGGGGAGGACGGTTGATTTCCCTCGGGGAAGAGGACTGCTCCTTTCGGCAATAAGTGTGGCCAGTCAGGTGACTGCTGTGCTGGTGCCGAACCCGACTCGGAATGGCTGCTGGGTACTAACAGTCCAGCCCGGGCGGCCACTGAATAGAGCTTAGTTAAAAACAAACTTGCACCGGCAGAATGCCGCGAAGGTTGTAAAACTCAAACTGAAGTAGGCAAAGTTTCATTTGGGACGCACACAGAGGCGGTTCCCTCATTCGCTGGGGCAGGCAATCAAAACTTTAAGCCGGAATGATGTATTTGTTTCAGATGCACGCTCCAGAAGAGCATTTAGCGATGGAGGCGGCCACCAACGGCGTTCCAATTCCAGTTCGCGTCCAGCGTACAGAAATGGCGAACACGTGACACATTCACAGTCAACCGGCCCAGTGATCCAGGCGGCATGCAGGTCATCGAGCGGGCGGTGCGCACGTGCTTCTGACCGAACTGCCACGTGGCCCGTGCACGACATGCGCTACAGTCTCGGCACTGCTCACCTGGCTGCAGGCCCGACATGGCTCACCCGGCTGGCACATAACTCGCCTCCCGCTGGGCGTCGGCCAGCTCGCAGAACGTCCTCGCAGCCGACCGCCGTCGCACCGGATTGGCACGATCGCACTCACCACGAGACTAAGCCCCTCTGCGCTCTGCATTGATAGTCAGCCCTACCACACTGCGCACACGAGCGGGCCGAGACGGCACCACTGCTGTCTGGGTCGCCGGCCGTGCAGCACACCGGTCGGCAACGTTTGTCACAATGTTTGTGCGCCGCGGCACCAGGCATTATGACGTCGGGCCGCCCTGCGCTCCTCCGTAGTCCTGCATCATGCCACTAAAACGGAACCAAACCAACCAAGTAAATAAAAGCCACCGATCCCACCTGAGCCTCAGAACGCTTGCCAAAAACAGAACCAACTCGCAGCATCGGCAGAACTCAACTCTGAATTACCCAGTAGCAAAGGATGCAGCGGCATACGTTCGTCCAGATACAATAATACAAAACGAACAGAAACGGGAGCATGACAAAAATGCCGAGTGGCTAGAAAATTGTCGGCACACGGCTCGCAATTCTACTCACCCTTGCTGGTAGCCGTACTGATATCCGTACTGAATTCCGTATCCCTGCATTCCCTGTTGCATCTGCGCGGCGGCTGGGTAGCCCTGTGGATACCAGTAGCCCATCTGGCCGTAGTTGTTGTAGGGGTACTGGGCGCCGGCGGCCGGCAGCGAGGCGAAGCCGGCCGGCCCACCAGCGGCCGGCGCGTGGTTGGGGTCGCCCGACTCCTTGCCCCAGGAGCACTTCACCAGCTGGCCGTTTATCTCGGTGTTGTGCACCGACACGATGGCGTTGGTGGCCGACTCCTTGGTGGAGAACCTGTCGCGAGGCGGACGGCGGTCAGGCGAGCCCACACACACAACATCGCCGTCGGCACTGGAATGCGCACGCGGCGGGCAGGTAGCACAACACGACGGCAAGTTCTACTTCCGCCGATCCTCCTTCAGTGAGGGTCGGACCCAGAACACCACACTTCCACGTACACTGCCCGCCCTGCATGCAACTTCTTTGTTCCGCGGCACGATCGGCGGAAGACATTAACAGGCGCGGGGCTGCACGATATGGATGGCCGCAATGGCCGCCTGGACCCTGAAACATTCGCGATTGGCGTCGTCACATGGTCCCGAAACAAGAGGCCGACCGACGGCGACCTGGTGTGTCAACATGTCGCACGGCCCGGATCGATCACTAAGGCGAGTGTGTGGAATGACACACTAACAGGCAGCATGACCACTATTGCTTCGTATCGGATATCAATCTCCAGGACATCACACAAATACACCGCAAACAAGCCCTATTCGAGGGCGCGCTCCACAAGGAGGCATAGCCGGTTGTTGGTGTCGAGGCGACGGTGGAGTTTTAACGCCGCGTACCAGTCGGATGAGCCGCGGACGGCAGCCAGCCGCCAATCAGGTGGCCGCGGGGCGTCTGCTGGAGCTGCCCATGTGGTGACGGCAGCCGGCCAGTGCCACTCTGAGCCAGTGACCGCACCCACTGTCGAGCAGTAGCTGCCGCCGGCCAGTGCCACTCTGAGCCAGTGACCGCACCCACTGTCGAGCAGTAGCTGCCGCCGGCCACACCTGACGGCAGCCGGCCAGTGCCACTCTGAGCCAGTGACCGCACCCACTGTCGAGCAGTAGCTGCCGCCGGCCACACCTGACGGCAGCCGGCCAGTGCCACTCTGAGCCAGTGACCGCACCCACTGTCGAGCAGTAGCTGCCGCCGGCCACACCTGACCGTCTGGCCGTCCCCGGCCACACCTGACCACCTGGCCGCCGACGGCTACACCTGACCGCCTAGCCGTCCCCGGCCACACCTGACCGCCTAGCCGTTCCCGGCCACACCTGACCGCCTAGTCGTCCGCGGCCACACCTGCCCACCTGGCCGCCGCCGGCCACACCTGACCGCCTAGCCGTTCCCGGCCACACCTGACCGCCTGGCCGTCCCCGGCCACACCTGACCACCTGGCCGCCGACGGCTACACCTGACCGCCTAGCCGTCCCCGGCCACACCTGACCGCCTAGCCGTCCCCGGCCACACCTGACCGCCTAGCCGTTCCCGGCCACACCTGACCGCCTGGCCGTCCCCGGCCACACCTGACCACCTGGCCGCCGACGGCCACACCTGACCGCCTAGCCGTTCCCGGCCACACCTGACCGCCTGGCCGCCGACGGCCACACTTGACCGCCTAGCCGTTCCCGGCCACACCTGACCGCCTGGCCGTCCCCGGCCACACCTGCCCACCTGGCCGCCGCCGGCCACACCTGACCGCCTAGCCGTCCCCGGCCACACCTGACCACCTGGCCGCCGACGGCCACACCTGACCGCCTGGCCGTCCCCGGCCACACCTGACCGCCTGGCCGTTCCCGGCCACACCTGACCGCCTGGCCGTCCCCGGCCACACCTGACCGCCTGGCCGTTCCCGGCCACACCTGACCGCCTGGCCGTCCCCGGCCACACCTGACCGCCTGGCCGTTCCCGGCCACACCTGACCGCCTGGCCGTTCCCGGCCACACCTGACCGCCTGGCCGTTCCCGGCCTCACCTGACCGCCTGGCCGTCCCCGGCCACACCTGACCGCCTGGCCGTCCCCGGCCACACCTGACCGCCTGGCCGACCCCGGCCACACTTGACCGCCTGGCCACCCCATCCCTCCGACCACACCTGACTTACCCGCCGCCGTTTAAATAACGTCTAGATCCGGCAAAATCCAATCGCTTCAGTTGAGAGAAAGCCGGAGTCAAGTCCGGCACATTCGTTTCAATGAAATGGGGCTGGGAATCTAGTTCACCTACAAAATTGAAGCCAGGCGGCTGATATTAACAAACTGTTATTCACGTATTGCACAGTGATAATATAAACATGACGTAACAACATATTGATAAATTGCACAGTCTTAGGAAAAACTGTACAATATTGTATTGGGACCATGACTCATTTTGTCTGTAGAAGTCCAAACCGTTCGATCTCAGAAATTCGAAGCAAAGCGTCTATTATTAGACACATGAATGACATAATATTTCCAAAGTGTGTGATGATGTAACAACCGCAAGATATACAAATTTACCTGGTATGGTAATCAGTGCCATCCTGATGGAGAGGGGGGGGGCGCTGCATTCTGTGCGACATTATCATCTCCGGGACAACACACATATCCCTTAGACCTCACGTCTGTTTCCGAGGCCGCACAACTGTCCCCCAGACACACCTGTCTTCTGTCCACCACCCTTGTTTCGGGACCATGTGACCACTTCGGTGTCGGTTGCCGGATCGACGTAGCGCTCTGCGCCACCACGTAGTGTCAATGAATTAACTGCGGCGCCGTCAGTGCTGCGCCCTCACATGTGCTGCCATAACGGCGGCGGCGCCTGCCGCATCGCAAGTGGAGCACGCCCAAACAAGGGCGTTAACTTTTAACCTGGCCCACTGACGCAGTGCATCAATGACTGATACGTGTCAGCAATAAATGATAGGCTGCACTCGGCGACCGACAAATCAAATTTGCCGGCGGCTGGTGGCTGGCGACTGGCGCGCAGAGGTGGCCTGACCGAGAGGCGCCGCGGAGCCAGTCGGCAGCTGTCCGGCTGCCATTAGACTGTGCGGCGGATTATCCGGCTGACAGGGGACCGCCATCAGCCAGTGTTTGCTCGCACGCGCCTACCGCCAGTCGGCTGGTGCCAGCCACAGCCGGCGGGGTTACGGCGGGAAACGATGGGATCACGGCTGGTTACGACGGGATCACGGCGGGGTCTGGCCGGAGTTATGGCGGGGTCTGGTCGGAGTTACGGCGGGGTCTGGCCGGAGTTATGGCGGGGTCTGGCCGGAGTTACGGCGGGGTCTGGGACGTGGTCACGGCGGGGTCTGGGACGTGGTCACGGCGGGGTCTGGTCGGAGTTACGGCGGGGTCTGGTCGGAGTTACGGCGGGGTCTGGCCGGAGTTACGGCGGGGTCTGGCCGGAGTTACGGCGGGGTCTGGGACGTGGTCACGGCGGGGTCTGGGACGTGGTCACGGCGGGGTCTGGCCGGAGTTACGGCGGGGTCTGGGACGTGGTCACGGCGGGGTCTGGGACGTGGTCACGGCGGGGTCTGGCCGGAGTTACGGCGGGGTCTGGTCGGAGTTATGGCGGGGTCACGGCGGCATCTTGATGCGATTATGCCGCACGCCTCCGTACTGCTGCCGCGCCGCGGGCGAGATCCGCCACGGCGACAGACTATCGGCCAGCGCGGCGACCATCGGCGACCGTGCGGCGAGTGGCGCGGGCCGGTCCCGTCAGCGGCCGTCAGCGGCCACACGCGGCACTGAGCCCCGCTTGTCGACCAGCCGGCCGCCGGTCACTGGTCTGGCACCACCGGACGCCAGCCTGAGGACGGCGGCCGCTCGGCTGGCCAGCGTGACGTCACCGTCCCGCTCTGCCTCGGCTCACAGCTGACCCGACAGCCAGCCGTCCGTGACGTCACAGGAGTGGCTGCCGTGACGTCACTACTGGCGACGGCTGGCAGCCACCGGGCCCAGTAGGACATTCCGGTGTCGCTGTCGGCTGGTGCACATTCTCGACTGCGACGGAATGCAGCTACCCGCCCGCTGTAGTATACATCTAACGGATGCAGAACCGCTGACAATGCTGAAACGTATATAATCTTTGTCGTGGCGTCTCCGAGGTTTCTGCATTTTATTAACGCTTGAATATCAGCACCCACTGCGACTGCACGCGTCAGGGGTCTTGCAGATGACAACTTAAATAAAATCTTATTGAAGCCAGGATCCAATACAACTACCATGCAAAGAAACCGAAACGAATACTGGTGTTTCAAACGTGACTTGATAAAACGGCAGGGGAAAGCGCAGCAGAAGAGCGAAAACAGCGTGGAAGTGGAACTGGCTTGCTTCCAGTCACAAACACGCCTGCCCTCCACTGATATCGAGATTGGTGCGCCGGCCGGGACCGGTTGGTCAGTACGGAGTGATTGACTGGTGACCAGCGGTTGGCCAGTGACCAGTGACTAACCGGTGACCATCGGTTGACCAGTGGCCAGTAATTGACCAGTGCCCAGTGGTTGGCCAGTGACCAGTGGTTGACCAGTGACCGGCGGTTGACCAGCAACCACCGGCTGGCCAATGGCTAGCGGTTAACCAGTGGCCAGTGACCAGTGTGGAGTGGGTGCTGACAAGTGACCAGTGTGCAGCGGGTGCTGGCCAGTGACTAGTGTGGAGCGGATGCTGGCCAGTGACCAGTGTGGAGCGGGTGCTGGCCAGTGACCAGTGTGGAGCGGGTGCTGGCCAGTGACCAGTGTGGAGCGGGTGCTGACCAGTGACCAGTGTGGAGTGGGTGCTGACCAGTGTGGAGCGGGTGCTGACCAGTGACCAGTGTGGAGCGGGTGCTGACCAGTGACCAGTGTGGAGTGGGTGCTGACCAGTGACCAGTGTGGAGCGGGTGCTGACCAGTGACCAGTGTGGAGCGGGTGCTGACCAGTGACCAGTGTGGAGTGGGTGCTGGCCAGTGCCCAGTGTGGAGCGGGTGCTGACCAGTGACCAGTGTGGAGCGGGTGCTGACCAGTGACCAGTGTGGAGCGGGTGCTCTGACCAGTGACCAGTGTGGAGCGGGTGCTGACCAGTGACCAGTGTGGAGCGGGTGCTGAGCAGTGACCAGTGTGGAGCGGGTGCTGACCAGTGACCAGTGTGGAGCGGGTGCTGACCAGTGACCAGTGTGGAGCGGGTGCTGACCAGTGACCAGTGTGGAGCGGGTGCTGACCAGTGACCAGTGTGGAGTGGGTGCTGACTAGTGACCAGTGTGCAGCGGGTGCTGACCAGTGACCAGTGTGGAGCGGGTGCTGACCAGTGACCAGTGTGGAGCGGGTGCTGGCCAGTGACCAGTGTGGAGCGGGTGCTGACCAGTGACCAGTGTGGAGCGGGTGCTGACCAGTGACCAGTGTGGAGCGGGTGCTGACCAGTGACCAGTGTGGAGCGGGTGCTGACCAGTGACCAGTGTGGAGCGGGTGCTGACCAGTGACCAGTGTGGAGCGGGTGCTGGCCAGTGACCAGTGTGGAGCGGATGCTCTGACCAGTGACCAGTGTGGAGCGGGTGCTGGCCAGAGCTGCCCAGGACGGCCGACATGGCGATGGCAGAGCCGGCCTGCGCTGAGTCATCGTCTCCCTGAGACGGCGGTATCCGACCGAGCAAAGTACGCGCGCCGTGTGGCGGCTCGGAGCACGTGACCGGCAGGCGGCAGGCGGCAGGCGGCGGCCCGGCAGCACGTCCCAACACAGAAGTCGCCCTCAGACGACGCGCCAGACAATTGCATCACGAGGCGTGGGCTGCCGTGCCGAGGATCCCGTCGCACCGGAGTCCGGCCATTTCGGCCGACCGGAACCGGCGCGGCTTCGCTGATGCGGCTCCGCTGAGCCCGAACTGGTGAGGCGGCTGAGACCGGGCAGCTCCAAATGGGAATTATTGTGGGACTCCGGGAGTTAAGACGTCATCGAGAGGTCGGATTGATTTAGTGTTCAAACGCGGCTAAATGCTCAAAGAAACTGGCCACCGCGGGCACTTCACATAAAACCAACGACCGTTTCGGGTTCCGCCGAACGACGGCTGATGGATTACGATGGAGCCAGGATGGGCCACGCAGCGCTCATACTGATGGTCCATACGTCACCGATCCCGCTCTCCTCGTGCGCACATGACGCGGCAGTCCCTGCTTCTCCCCCCCTCCCCTCTTATTGCTCCCGCTGATCCCATGGCACAACTACACAGCCGGGCTGGCATGGTGGCGTGATATAATACAACGGGGTGGCAGTGATAGAGGCACACTTACATCTCGTTGGACTATGCGCACCACGACGCCACCATAAACAATACTGTGGTCGATGTCGCGAATACACCAGCTGCTGGCGATTCGAAGGACTGTTCTACGGCAACTGTACAAGAGTGCCGATTGATACCCACGAGGATTCATTGCTCTTTCAATAATGACTTAAGCCCATGCCTTCTTGATTTAACGTGGAACCATATGGAGTTGCCTAACCCCCACCACCGATGTTTCATAACATGGCTACTAAACGCGTTCCCCCACCCGGATTTATTTTTTGAAGTGACGTTCGTGCTTCCACGGCTCTCACCTGACGAAAGCATATCCCTTGTCCTTGAATACACGGATCTCGTGTATGACACCGTACGGGTTGAATGTCTTCTGTATGAGCTCCTCGGAAAGGCCGAGGGTGACACCTCCGCAGTACACAGTGAAGTTGGTGGGTGAGCTCTGGTTGAACACCTCCTCATAGCTGAGCGGCTTGGCGTTCGCTGTGGCACAGATCAGGTAAATTCGGGTCAGACGAAGCGACGCAATCCGCCCGGCCGCACTGCCCAACAACTCCACCCAACATATTGCCACAAGCATTCGCACCAATAAAAGCCGATTGTCACACATCGCATGCCGTAAAATGTTCGTTGTTTGATGTTAGCTCGACATCTCACCACTGCAGTTGCGATGTCGGCCCGACAGTCAGAACCGCAGAGCTGCACGGTAAGGTCCTTCCCGCACGCCCGCCGCCGCGAGCCGTGCCGATGGCGGCTCAGCCGCTACTCGAATACACCACACAGCGCATACACCATACACCAGTCAACTGTGGCATAGTGCGAGCCGGCTGGATCACATGTCGACGGCAGACACAGTGGCACCTGGCTGGGTTTGCGTCATGCACATCCACCTCCAGGTGACGCTGTACACCAAGCCCACACAATCGAACACCACCTCGGCTGACCGCCAGACGGATTAGCTGGCGACCACTCGGACAGATCTCCGGCGATGTGCCGCCACAAGCGGGCACGGTTCGGCAGTAGCCGGGCCGCCGCACCACCTGACCCGCAGCAGAGTCGTCGCTCCAGTCGTCAACGCTACGCAGCCTGTAGACACTGCCAGACGGCGCTCCACACACCACGGACAAGTTATCGCCACCGTGGCCGGCCGGGCGGCGAGGCAGCACGCGATCACGCCCGCGACTGTCGGCCGACTCAGTGGGTCGACATCCCACACAGCGGTCTGCCAGTTAGTCTGCCCGCCAGTCACAGCCGAGTGAAGGGGGTCACTGCCAGCCAGGCCCACGGCACCACTACACAGAGGAGGACCACGTCAGCACCAGCGGCAGCCGCACCGGCGACAATGTCGACACATCGCCCCTCGGCCATGACAAGCATTCGTTGTGCGCGCTTGCCACGTTCTGCGCCGTAAAACAGCCGGTCAGACCACCGTTTCGCCTCGATCACAGCATGTCGCCGACATAACAACGACTCGCACAGCCGCAGAACAACCGAGGGTCGACATCGTCTCGCCGACATGACAACGCCGGACAACGCCGGACAACCGCCGGTCGACCCACTGTGTCTCGTCTCTTCCGTGGCGTGCCGACGACATAACAACGCCGGACAACCGCCGATCGACCCACTGTGTCTCGTCTCTTCCGTGGCGTGCCGCCGACATAACAACGCCGGACAACCGCCGGTCGGAGCCACGCCTAATATGTCCGATCAATCCAGAGCCTGCCACCTCGCCGATGGTGTTGAGGAATTCACGAAACACCGAAAAGGAGCTGTTTAGTACACTCTTGACTACTGGTGTACTTAGTTCACCAGTATGGCCGCTGGTGTACTTAGTTCACCAGCGGCAGTTTTATTTGCATGAATGCATTCACAATATCTGGGCTAGCAGTCACTAATACATTTTGATGAATGTCATTGATGAAAAGAACAACTAGAAAATTATTACACAAGCACCAAAATCGAGTCATTACGGCGATTAAAGAGTGTCAGGTGTTGACATTTTAGCGCCTGTCTCTTGTCATACGGCTTTGACGATAAAGTGGGTATCACTTCATTTGGGCATACATCGTTTTAATTAAAACTTTCCGAGCCAACTTCTAATCAACCTGACCGATAGCGCAAGTGATCAAAAATGTAATAATATACCTGATTAGGGAAACCTACGAGGATGTTTGCCATCCAGAATATCAAATTGACGGAAGATGAAACCATAACAGTGACTACTACTTGCACCTTACGTGAACTTTAACACTTACCTTCACGGACTATGAATACAATTTTAATCAGAAACGTATTACTGGAAATTACGCATTACTGGAAAATGATTTAGAAGTAATGAAATTATCATATTATCCTGGAAAAGGCCTCAATCTGGTCTAGACCAGCTTATGGCCTCTTTCCAGTCCATGTGGGCATTTGGTTACTTCTCCCAATCATTTTAAATGCAGCAGTGCTCAGTGCAGCTCTTCGTAACATCATTACTGCACATTGCCCACCTGGTAAATTAGAACACTTCCATGTATGTTCTACTCAGACACGAAGAAACTCAATATCCTGAAGAATATAATACAAGTTTGTTGCATGCATATTAATAACTATCAATAAAATACCCACACATCCATACCTATGAAGTGATCTTCCTACCTATTAAGTATGTAATCATTCGAATGCCAAGAGCTTGTAGAGAGATAGTATTCAATTGGAGAACTGCAGTCACAATTCTCTGCAGTTGAATTGCTACCATACTCACGCTCAGCACAGTCATTGTTGACGTGCCCATCGATGTATTGATTTATTCGTCAAAGCCGACCTCACACGTTTGTATGGGGAGGGGGCGGGATAAGTGAAGAGCCATGAATGGATGCGAATACACGAGGTCGAATTCAGAGTAGGTTATGCCTTAGCGTTTCAATTCGTCCTCGAGGTCGCAATCTGTTATGCAGTTCCCTGTCAAATTCTTCTGGGGACATTTGTATCATTGTTTTTCTTCTCATTATCTTCATACTTCATGTTAAAATCTATAGGGCCTAAATACATATAGGTTACACTCTGCGCCAACGTGGCATGCCACTCTAGTTTACTTTAGTACAACTCATGGTATTTTAGTTCACTAAATTATTCTATTGTTCTATTTTGATTGTTAATGGGCCGTATAGAGCAGAGGCAAACAAAGAATTGGTGAGTACTTCTGCCGGTCCGCAAGCACCGGAATATTTCCCTGTTAGGCGTAGACTGACTCAAGTTTCAGAGTAAAGACAAAGTGAGATAAGATACCGATAATGCTCCATACCACTAAGAATGCTGTTCAACATGCTGTTCAGCAGACGCTGTATCAATTTAACTATGATGTGATCATGGACCCAAGCACAACCGAATAAGCAGTGGGATGTCTGCAGTGATTGCTGTAGCATCGGGAACAGCCCATGGGAATGTCCACATTTTACCAACCATAATTAAATGAACAGAGCAAATTCGAATATACTTGGTTACAAGTGCGGGCCTGATCTGTGTACCCCATGGCGCGTATGCTGGCTCCAACGAAGTCAATCATGCGCGAGTAGTCCGGATTATATAAGGAGTCTCCCGCTGAGTAGAAACACGTCCTCATTACTGCCGAAACGTAGCAGCATTATCCGGCCCAATTATGCGCACTTGCTGTGCTCTTGTACTCAACTGACAGCGAAGATTTGCTCGCTGCCCCCTTTATCAATTCGAGTCGTGCTGGCAGGAGTTGCTTTAGTCATCTTAGTCTCCTCTTATATTTTTTAGCTATTTTTTCCGGACTGGAGCTCTGCACCGCAGCCATATTTGGATGGTATTGGTTGAGGACAAAACACAAAAACACCATCACGACCATACAAAATAGATGCAGCCGGTGGGAACATGCTGCAGCATATTCGATACTGACCAAACAAGGTGAAAGGACACGGTCACGACATTCTGACAACAGGATACCGCGACAGACATTAATACGGTGTGATGCTGACTTTCCATGTCGTGCAGACGTAGCGTTCGACAAACATGGTCTTTTGCCAAGCAGCAGGCATTGGCGCTAGGTCACTGTTCCAGCCGGTCTTCAATAGGGCAACGCATCAACACACTCGCCAAAAGTAGTCACACCGACAACTGCCAGACACCTGGTAATAGTCTACCTATAGCTTCCAGGCGCCGAACAACAATTAGCTGAAGTTGGCAGACACCGGATCACGACAGCGCCACAGTTTCACAATAAGGGACCGAGTCCTGCCAGAAGTTGCGACCGAGCAATTTCCCAGAAGCCAGGTGTAGTCGCGCCCATCATTTTCCTGATACTAGAGGTAAAGTTCTACCTCCAGTTTTGAGGGATGGGTTCTTGCCGACAGTGTTTTCAAGTATCCGAGTGGGTCCTGCAAGGACTAAATTCGCGCTGACCGCGATGAATAACACTGACAAAACCGGCATTCTCGATATACAAGCGAACCAGTGCAGTCAGCTCATGACGACACCAACCTCGATCGAAGCGGCGCCTGAAAAAGTATCGCTCCGCCTACGCGATAATTTCGAACTCGTGGCTGACTCAACGACCGGCAGCCACTGGGTTCTGGTAAGTGATGTCGACCGCATCCGCGAGCATTCCCATCACAACGGAATCATCCAGATCCGTTCCGCGAAACACCGATGCCATAACCGTCTGCAGTGGGTACGCCCTGAGCGCCTGATCCATGTGAGCGCAATGACCGCGCGAACGGTGGCGAAGCGCTGCACAGTGCGATAGATCGAGGGATGCCGACAGGGTCGGGGAATATGGGCAGCGGCCGCGACAGGGTCGCGGAATATGGGCAGTGGGCACGGCAGGACCGCGGCACACAGGCAGCGGACGCGGCAGGACCGCGGGACACTGGCAGCGGACGCGGCAGGACCGCGGGACACAGGCAGCGGACGCGGCAGGTCCGCGGGAGGACCGCGGCACACAGGCAGCGGACGCGGGAGGACCGCGGAACACAGGCAGCGGACGCGGCAGGACCACGGGACACAGGCAGCGGACGCGACTCGGTCGGTCGCCATGAGTCGGCGGTCGGCGGGTTGTCGAGCCTCACAGCAGGGGCGCCGAGATCGATGTGTCCGTGGCTGCAGACACGGCCCGCCGTCGCCGACCGCCGCTATCAAACGGCCATCGACCAACTCGCCAGCTTTCAGCCGCGGATAAAGCCGCTCCACTCATTTGTTTCCATCGGCCGGCCGCCGGCGGAGCGTCGGTGCGGGGAGGCCGGCGGCTGCCGTCGACGCTCGTTCTGAAGCCGCTCCGGTCGGCTGTGGTTTCTCTGGCGTGCCATTTCCCGCGACGCGTCGTGTGTCGAGCACCAACTTCCGGTGGACGGTACCGACAGAGCCGCACTTCCGCCGCGGCAACACAAAGGCGTCTCGGCGCTCCGTTCCGCGCTGGAAACGGCTGGTAACGAACGCACCGGAGACCGGTCCAACGGATCAGAACACGGCAGCGTCCGGCCCCAGGCAGCCGCCGCCTTCGGCTCGGCTCGATCGTGTCGTCGTATATCATAGGTCGGCTCCCGGCCACGGCCGAGAGCGAAGTCACGCTCACCGACCGGTCTGGCCGCCACACAAGACCAGCTGGCAGTCGGGGTCACGGTCAGGGTCACGCTCACCGACCGACTCACAATGGTCAACTCATGGCCAAGGCCAAAACTGCTTCTCGTACAGCCACGGCGATCGTCTGAAAACAAACGCCAAATGGAGTGTAACCAATGGGTCGAATGACATCACTATCAACAGTGATAGCGATGTCGCAGTCGCGAGTTCGTGTCGTAAGAACTTCAACAACAGTTTCTTTTGCTGGTAGCATGCACAACACATAATCCATTTGAGCTTCTCGCGTGATAAGAGGTAAGACCTGGAGGCATACAAATAACTAAGCATCAACTAGACCTGCATTTGGAACACACACGTTGGGATGGGGCGATACGAGTAAAGGTTGGAGTTCGTTTTGCCTCTCGGGAGGTTGAATCTTTCACACTTTGACACCCTCAGCTTTATACAGGCATAAATGAGAAAGCTCAGCACGGTGCTAAAAGGATTTCAAACATGAAGAAAAGACGCCACGTTGTGGAGCGAACATAATCGCAGCAATAGGAGAGTCGTGCAGTCGTGACGAACTGAAGACTGGATTGTAGTTTTACGATTGTCTTCCAGCGACACACGCACGGGGTAGCCAAAAATCATGGGCGCGAAATTTCGGGTTAGTTAATTATTTGGGTTTAACGGCGCCTGAAGCAGAACTTGGGCCTAACGGCGCCTCACGTAAAATGTTGGCTTAACGACGCCTCAAGCAGAAGTTGGGCTCAACAGTGCTTCACGCAGAATTCGATCATCTTTTGTACTATGTATGACATCAAAATTCATGTGTTTCTCATCTTGGAACATATAATTTTCCTGATCTGATTTGTCTCTTCCCGAACCTATTTTGCAGGTGCCACACTATTGCAAACGCACGGTGGAACGAAATTGAGAAAAGCAAGTGGGCAAGTGCTAAAATGTGCGTCATTTCCCTCCTTCGTTGCAAGGAAAGTTACACAAGAAGTAAAATACCTGGCATTAATAAAAAAATAGGCAGTATCTCTTTGTCCCTCTCAGTCTTCCACAATCCTCATTGTCGCTTGCGGTGCAAATTCTGATCAGAAAGAGCAACATTTACCTCATTTCCTTAGTTGTTGCAACCCTCGGTTGCAACAAAAGTTGCGCAAAAGAAGAATATTTTGTAAGGAAATATTACAACCATGTTTTTGTATGCACGAATTATTTCAAATTCTTTATTATTGGTTCCATTCCAAGGACAATTGTGAGTGCACAGATCAAACTTTTCTCTTTTCCTTCATGACCTCTTATTTATATCTACGTTCGTGTCTAACACTAACGAGTATGATTTAAAACGAACAGCTTCTATGAACGTTGGTCAATGGAGGAAAATAATAACCCTTCCGAAATATCAATTCCCTACACATTGGTTGCTGAACATATTTCCCAAATGAATAACTTGGTCAAATTCGGAAATAGAATCCAGCACAGCCACTAATTCAGCGGTACGGATTTCCGTTTAACCCGTATACGTCACCAAGTAATTTTCTACAAACTAATTAGCTATGCTTAATTTGTAGCGCTGAAACATAGCCTGGTTATGAATATTCCAGTCGGATTTAAATCTGGCGCACATTCCCGATTAAGAACATCTCATAGTAATAATTAATTTAGCACCAAATTACCACGCTTTTTGCTATCTTCCACCTCCATCTACATCCCAACAAACAACAGCGCATCATCAAAGCGGTGCGCGATATCAAACAGCATGCTGTGCGGAGTGGGCGGCTGCAGCGCACCGGGGCGGCGTTTTGTGCGCGGCGGCCGCCGGCGCGCCGCCGTCGCCACGCCAATGACTGTCAGCAAATAATAGTCACCGGGCTCATTTCATAATGCCGCGCCGGCGAACAATACGGGGGTCGCGTGCGCCGACTGGATCACGTCATGCGACGACTCCGGAGAGGGCCGCGTGCCGCTCTCTGCCGTGTCGGCCGACCACTCGTGGCGCGGCGCACCACTGGTGACCCATGGACACCACCGCCAGCCCACCGGCCCACAACAAAGCCACCGCGCTCATTGGCCAATAATCGATGGCGAGACCGGCACACGGTTGGAGTGGGGTCGGATGCCTGTCGGGGTCAGAACTGGCAGACGGTTGGAGTGGGGTCGGATGGCTGTCGGGGTCAGAACTGGCAGACGGTTGGAGTGGGGTCGGATGGCTGTCGGGGTCAGAACTGGCAGACGGTTGGAGTGGGGTCGGATGGCTGTCGGGGTCAGAACTGGCAGACGGTTGGAGTGGGGTCGGATGGCTGTCGGGGTCAGAACTGGCAGACGGTTGGGGTGGGGTCGGATGCCTGTCGGGGTCAGAACTGGCAGACGGTTGGGGTGGGGTCGGATGTCTGTCGGGGTCAGAACTGGCAGACGGTTGGGGTGGGGTCGGATGTCTGTCGGGGTCAGAACTGGCAGACGGTTGGGGTGGGGTCGGATGGCTGTCGGGGTCAGAACTGGCAGACGGTTGGGGTGGGGTCGGATGCTTGTCGGGGTCAGAACTGGCAGACGGTTGGGGTGGGGTCGGATGTCTGTCGGGTGAGGACCGGCAGACGGTTGGGGTGAGGACCGGCAGACGGTTGGGGTGGGGTCGGATGGCTGTCGGGTGAGGACCGGCAGACGGTTGGGGTGGGGTCGGATGGCTGTCGGGTGAGGACCGGCAGACGGTTGGGGTGGGGTCGGATGGCTGTCGGGTGAGGACCGCACGACGTTCGACGATCAGGGTGCCGAACGAGTGTCGATTTTTTACCGTCGCTCATAACGATGCCGACAGAGGAGCTGGCCATCCAGTGGCGAGAAAAACAGCCGCACAGCACCGTCCACCAGTGCCAGCCTTCAGTGCAGAGGGACGCTGAGCGGCGACGGCGGACCGGCCCGCTCTAATGCTGCCACAACGACGCTAGGTTTTGCCACTCGACCGCCGTCGGATAGAAAGCTGTCTGTATCGACTACTCAGCGCTGATGCGAACACGGTCTGTGTGTCAGCAGAGGTGAATCCCGCGCGTGCCCTGGAGGCCACCAGTGGAAAGTCGGCGCTTCTGTGTTCACTCGAAATGCAGCGACATTACGCCCTGAGCAGCGTTTGAAAATCGAGTCCTGCTTTCGAAACGTCACTGTGGTCATGCGCTATGCCGCACTGAGACAAGATAGGGAGATATAGAGAGAAGGATAGATACAGGTAGAGGTAGAGGGGAAGGCAAGGCCAGAGGTAGAGACAGACGTGGAGGTAAAGATAGAGTACAACGCGATTAAAAATTTATCTCCATCTACCATTTATGAATGTCATTTAACCGAGTAAAAAAGGGGCACAGAGGAACCAAGATCCAGCAACTTTGCCGTCGATATCAGGAATGCCCGGAAAAACTGAAACAGCCGCGCAGAAAACTCAATCAGAAATATCGGCCTTATTTTCCGCGGCAGCGACCGTCTAAAAATCATTACACCACAGCCACCCAGCGTTATCGGCCGAACTATCAAACGAATGGAAAAACTTGGCCGGCGCCCTGTCATAAAACTGAAACTCACGGGAGCGTCGGGGTCCACCATGATCGCGCCACCACTGTGGCAGCGCACGGCGCACACGCGGCGGCTTCGGCCGCCACCGAGCCACGCCAGTGACAACGCCGCAGCCCGTCCTGTCGTCACAAACACGCACAAACAGCATGGTTACAACCGGCCGGCCATGCGAGCCGCACGACCGGTGCCGCCGCAGCCAGTCGGCCGCCCGTTGGCGCCATCGCGGAGCAGCGGCGCGCCATAATTCGGCAGCGGCTGACGACGACAGCGGCGCGCCATAATTCGGCGGCGGCGCGCCGACGAGCCGGCCTCGTGCGCCCTCCACGTAATCGCGCTATTACTTCATTGCGCCGCTTTGTTTGCGCCACCAGCGCCATGGAAACACGGACGTAAATTATCCTTGCGCCGAGCAGTGGCAGCAGCGGCGATTGGGGTCCTGCGGCCGAATGGCCTACCGTGACGTGACGTGACGGAAGACCGTGCTTGACACCAGTGACAGAAGTACTGGAAGACCGTGCATGGCAGCTTGGCACCAGTGACAGAAGCACTGGTAGACCGTGCATGGCAGCTTGGCACCAGCGACAGAAGTAATGGAATACCGCGTATGGCAGCTTGGCACCAGTGACAGAAGCACTGGTAGACCGTGCATGGCAGCTTGGCACCAGCGACAGAAGTACTGGAAGACCGTGTATGGCAGCTTGGCACCAGTGACAGAAGCACTGGTAGACCGTGCATGGCAGCTTGGCACCAGTGACAGAAGCACTGGCAGACCATGCGTGGCAGCTTGTCACCAGTGACAGAAGTATTGGCGCAGTCAGCATTCTCCTGTCTCCTGTCATGGGCGCTAAATGGCCAAACCTGGCCGATGCGTCCCGGAACTCAAATAACCAACCAACCGTCTCCTGTCTGTGTTTCCACACCTGTCAGTCACCAAGAGCGCTTCGGCTTCGGTGCTTCAACGCCACGTGCAGAAAACAAACACATCTAGATGCTGGATTGCTCAGAATTGGAACACTTGAAGCACCAACGACCGTTGTTAGATACCAAAGCGAACATGACCATACAAATACCCGCAACAAGTTCAACAACAACAACATCGACAAAACCGCATATCTCTGGCTTGCTATGATTCACCCATGATTCATCCAACGAATGCACATTTTATAGATGGATGTTTGTTTTGTTTTTGAAATCTCCATCACAGGTTGTATAAATGCCGGTCTACATTTCAGCAGCTCTCGGCGATTGACGGAGATAGCATGGTGGGTCCCGCAGGGTATTCCAGTACAGGACACGAACCAGTGCAGCGTGTTAATACTGCATAACTGTGTGGGAGCTATTTGTATGGCTCGAGGCAGGCCGGAGAACAACATTATTTGTATGGCTCGAGGCAGGCCGGAGAACAACATTATTTGTATGGCTCGAGGCAGGCCGGAGAACAACATTATTTGTATGGCTCGAGGCAGGCCGGAGAACAACATTATTTGTATGGCTCGAGGCAGGCCGGAGAACAACATTATTTGTATGGCTCGAGGCAGGCCGGAGAACAACATTATTTGTATGGTTCGAGGCAGGCCGGAGAACAACATTATTTGTATGGTTCGAGGCAGGCCGGAGAACAACATTATTTGTATGGCTCGAGGCAGGCCGGAGAACAACATTATTTGTATGGCTCGAGGCAGGCCGGAGAACAACATTATTTGTATAGTTCGAGGCAGGCCGGAGAACAACATTATTTAATGGAAACCTACGTAGAGAACACTACTGGAGAACGTCTTGATTCCATTCATAAGCACATCACAATAACGCCTCCGGTGCAGGGCTTTAACTTCCCTTGTTTCTATTTCGAATTATTTACTTCAATTTGTCTGAGCTGACGCATTCCGTTTGGTGGGAACCACTCTGAAATAAAGCACCCATTCATGTTTCAGGTGCTATTTTGGGATTTGGCGTCTTACCCATCTACGTCTGGGACAACACAAAATCCATTCGATGCATTTCGAAGAACAAACCTCTGGATTCAAGAACTTTGGGAACCCACAAAAATGTATACCTGGTAAACATGTTATCTGGTTCTAACTAAGGCCCGCCCATGCTGTGTCGATGTCAGCTGATCATAACGGTGGTGTACTGATGCTACCACTAACGTGCTGATGATACCACTAACGTGCTGATGAAATCACTAACGTTCTGATGACACCACGTAACGTTCTGATGACATCAATAACGTTCTGATGACACCAATAACGGTCCGATGACATTAATAGCGTTCTGATGACATCAATAACGTTCTGATGACATCAATAACATTTTGATGACACCACTAACGTTCCGATGACATCAATAACGTGCTGACGTCATCCGTGATGTGACGTACATGGCCACCGTCACAGGCTGCGGCAGTTGGCGACAGCCACGTGACGTACATGGCCACCGTCACAGGCTGCGGTAGTTGGCGACAGCCACGTGACGTACATGGCCACCGTCACGGGCTGCGGCAGTTGGCGACAGCCACGTTTCTTGCGCGCTCGTATGGTCGGAAGAGGGTGGCAATGATGTTCTTAGGTGTCTAATTCATGTATTTGCGAACCTGACTGAAGCATGCTTGTTGCAGATGACCATCAACTGTTATCAGCTCCCTCTACTCCAAGACTGAGAATCATCGGGCCCACCCGGCGTTCTGACCCGAGCACACACTCAACCCATACAGCTATGTAGGTGTGAGCACAGCTTGACACCATTTTCAGCCGACATAGCGGCTTATTAACAATTAACGGCCGTAAGAGCTGATAAAGCACACACAAACGCGGGGAAGATAAAAAAACAACCATAGACACATTTGTGTTCAAATAAAAAAGGCACATGTCGGCAAGAGACTAAGGATATTGCGATTCATACTTGCACCTCCAAACGCAGCAGAATGACACGAGTGCATGTTCGTCTTCATGCAAAGCATGTAGCACTAACTGTTCATACATTCAGATTTATTTAAAACCCACACACCTCTGTGTAGTAAAGGCACTGGCAATGGCAGCTCTTTATGTTAAATGTTGGCGGTACCGGCAGCCATATCTCAACGTTTCTATATTGCGGCGCCATTGCCTGCCAGTCTGTGTGGGTCATGACCCGACTGCTGACCAACCGCACCACCACCATCTGTATTCATGGAGATATGAATTGCATCGGCATGCTTCCGGTACGCATCGCGGTGGAATTTTCCATTGCAATTTTCTGAGGTTTCGGTGAATAATTTTCTGAACTACAAAGCAATGTGGAGGACTTGGAAAGCAGACACAGATGTAGCGTTGAAGTACCATCTTCCGGTGACACCGAGTTCTATTCAAGCTACCTAGAATGCTCGGGCAGTATCGATACATAGTTCATTTTGTAGTGACTGGCAAGACCCAACAAAACCAATACAAAGAGCCAGCGACTATCATTACTACTAATACGGGGTTCGCACGTATAATTCGTCTTCTTCATTACTCTAAGACACAGGTCGGATCATGTTTAGCCATATTTCGGTAAAATATCGCTGCACGAACTTTACTACCTACGTGCATACAATGCACCTACATGCCATACAATCTTACTTCACACACAGTAATACAACCAACGTCGATTATCCATGGCCATGATAAGCCGTTAGGGGCGCTGGATGCGGCTTAAGGTACTCCGTGCTGCAGGCACAAGATCGGGCATTACACCGCAGCCGAGACAGAACACTTGGGACAGACTATGGTGCCCTCTGTGGGCAGACCGCGCGGACTACGAGGCCACGCAGTTGTCGCCGAGTTCTGTATGTCACGAAAAGTTTATCCACACAATCTTTTATTGAATAAAGACGACAGCACATCAGAAGTATTGCAATGAAAGGTGGTAACGCCCCCGAAAATAACAAAGGAATTAATTATAAGTGAAGAAAGCTTCACACGCCAGAACAAACTTCATCAAGTGTTCGAAAGCGTGACGGTCGGGTCGGGTCTAGTCGGATCCGGTCGGATCTGGTCGGGTCTGGTCGGGTCGGGTCGGGTCGGGTCGGGTCGGGTCGGGTCGGGTCGGGTCGGGTCGGGTCGGGTCGGCTAGATCGGACCTGATCGGGTTTCGTCAGATCGGATCGGATCGGATCGGGTCGGGTCGGGTCAAGTTGTGTTGGGCTGAGGCGCACATGAGCTCTCCAATGTACATACGAGTAGCTTCGGTCACGCTTCCCTCACATCTCGCCCTCGCTCCTAGTCATTTTATATCACAAGAACTCCATTGAACGGAAAATATTTATAGTTTGGCAGAAGAATAACTGGATAATCCATTGACATGTTGACAGTTTGCGAGACCGGCGATACAAGATGGCGTCGTAAATACATTCTATTCTTGCGATTATTGTGTTAAAAGCAGCTCTGCCGGCACTTGGACAACCAGCGTAATCACCTTTCGTTCAGGAAAGCGGAGAAAATTAAACATCTTCCCACACCAGTGCTGATATAACCTCAGTATTTACTTTGATCAATATTTGTCGAGCCTCCCATTACTGACGATCAGGCAGCGCCGACTGGCAACCAACCGCCATCTGGCGGTCGCGGCCGAGTCAGAACCACACACAGCTGTCGATCGACGAGGGTGCCGCAGTGTCGTCGAGCACAGAACGACGACCGTCCCCGGACGACTTCCATCAAGGCAGCCTCGCAGAGGGGCGTCCCTGGACGCTGAACGACGGCCAACTGTCTTCCATTTCGGTTGACCCGTCATTGGGGCACCCTACGACGTCGCATGTCGCTCAAAATTGCACCGACCCTGCACCAATTGTCCGCTGGGACGTGGACGACGACATTGCACCGTCCCTGCACCACTTGTCCGCTGGGACGTGGCCGACGACATTGCACCGTCCCTGCACCACTTGTCCGCTGGGACGTGGCCGACGACGTTTTTTTCTTCTTCATATGGCGTCCAGAGCCGGCGCAAAACAAAGGAAATGGACAACCAAATGCGTGTCCCGGCAGAGGCGACGTTGTTTCAGAGACGGAATATGATTACACCACGGAGTGGGGAGCACAAAGCAGCACACATTGTCGCCAAACGAAGTCCGCACCAGACCTCAGCAGAAAAGCTGCCCACTTCTGAAATGGCTAGCCTGATTGAAGCTCAAAAACGACCCTCGGGCTCAATCCGAGCCTGGATTTCCGTTGTATGACATGTGATGGCAGCTAAATGTCGTGCAGTCTCCAGAAGACGAGCAGAAGTATGCGCACTGAGGGCCAAGTAAACTAGGCTTCATTTCCAGTTTGTGGTTACACGCTAATAGAGAAGTAGACTGACAAAAACTGCTGGGAATGAATAACATTGTAGCTGGAGACGAGTTCCACTTCTGCGGTGCACATCAGGTTCCGCGCTCCATCGAGCGCACGCATAACTCGACAAATAGAACATGTGAGTGGGACTGACATGAGTGGGACTGACATGAGTGGGACTGACATGAGTGGGACTGACATGAGTGGGACTGACATGAGTGGGACTGACATGAGTGGGACTGACATGAGTGGGACTGACATGAGTGGGACTGACATGAGTGGGACTGACAATATGAGTGGGACTGACATGAGTGGGACTGACATGAGTGGGACTGACATGAGTGGGACTGACATGAGTGGGACTGACATGAGTGGGACTGACATGAGTGGGACTGACATGAGTGGGACTGACATGAGTGGGACTGACATGAGTGGGACTGACATGAGTGGGACTGACATCATGATCATGGTGAGGATGTATTGGCGCATCAGTAGATGTATTCGTAGATGCAATCGGAGATAGCTGCCGGACAGCTTGGAGAAGGAGCCGCCGATTATATTGTGTTTTTCTTTTTTTACGAGTACCGAACGGCTTAAGATATACATCGCGCACACAATTTACTACTTGTACTAATATTTGGGTTGTACAGAGTTGACCTAATCGCTAAACATATAGTATATGTGCGATATATTATAGTCATGCATAAACAGAATGCACATTTGGAAGGAATGAACAATTCGCGATTAGAGTACCCATGCGCTCATTCAATATACTTTAGGATCGTGTGATGGCATCCCGAGTTGTTGCAGGAAGGTCTTAGTCCAAGATGACATCACGAGTTGGCACAGGGAGGTCCCAGTCCAAGAAAGGTCGGACACGACAGCTCTCTCCCTAAGACGGCCTGCTGCGTAGGGAAACACGGATATATGAATGGAGGGCAACAGACATAGTTGGAAGGCGTTAGGAGATGGCTAAATGGTATATAGATGGCTAGAGGGCTCCGAAGATACAGCTAGAAGATCTTAGTAGATAGTGAAATGGATTGCAGCGACAACATGAGGTGGGGGTCAGAGAGGGTTCGATGGAACATGCTGGTTATTGGAACCCAAGATTGTCATGACAATACATGGTGTGATGCAAAAAAATACTGGTAAATGCCGAAGGCGCCGTGAGCTGTGATAGATAAAACGGCTCCGCAACGGCAAAAGACCAAAATGAAACTTCAGCGGTCGGCAGCTGACAGGGCGCCAAAGACGAACCGGGGCAGAAGAGGCCCACAATCAGCCACAGGGTACACAGACGATCGGATGGCCCCAATAGAGAACCGAGGACTCGACGGTGATCAGGTAACCACAGATGATCAGTGAAGGGTGTCTGTCAGGGTCCAGAAGCTACCACATGGACGCGTGCGAAGACAGGAGGACCCGCTGGAAGGCTGTGAAATTAGTGGCGACTAGTCGGCTGAGAAGCGGGCCGGGCCGTCCGGACATAGCCCGGGCCCAGGACAAGTAGTGCTCTACTGGGACGGTCACGGCCAAGACGCAGTGCTCTCCCAGCACGATCGGAACCCAGACAAGGTAGTGCTCCCCCGAGACAGGCCGGACCTAGAAGAGGGTAGAGATGCCTCGATTATCAACACAGAGGTCTCACAGGACAATTAGATGGACGGCTACCTTGCGTTCACATTACAGATAGTAGTTTCGGATTATAATTACCGGTGCCTTTGGATGTGAGGAGCCCTTCAGTCATCCACAGAGGCCCGGGCGTGGTCAATGGGCGTCCGAGTCGGCCGGGCGGATCTCAGCCAAGACCACATTCCCCGGTGATGCCAGCGTCCCTAGATTGCCATAGGCATCCGTGATATTCATACGGTTCTCTAGAAATAGGTTGGGGAGCTTGGAATGTACACAGGTTTCACATGCACATGCATCGAAGATCTAAACAACCCGTCCAGAAGACACTCAATATACGTTGCAAACTTTGCTTGAAGTGGAAGTAAAATACAATGCATCAACTACATCGCTGCGCAGTTTTAGCGCAGCACGGTACGGCCGTATCTTTGTTCCGACACCTGCCACACCAGCGTGCTCGCCTGTTATCGTCAGCTGTCATGGCGCCGTGCCATGACAGCTGCCACACCAGCGTGCTCGCCTGTTATCGTCAGCTGTCATGGCGCCGTGCCATGACAGCTGCCACACCAGCGTGCTCGCCTGTTATCGTCAGCTGTCATGGCGCCGTGCCATGACAGCTGCCACACTAGCGTGCTCGCCTGTTATCGTCAGCTGTCATGGCGCCGTGCCATGACAGCTGCCACACCAGCGTGCTCGCCTGTTATCGTCAGCTGTCATGGCGCCGTGCCATGACAGCTGCCACACCAGCGTGCTCGCCTGTTATCGTCAGCTGTCATGGCGCCGTGCCATGACAGCTGCCACACCAGCGTGCTCGCCTGTTATCGTCAGCTGTCATGGCGCCGTGCCATGACAGCTGCCACACCAGCGTGCTCGCCTGTTATCGTCAGCTGTCATGGCGCCGTGCCATGACAGCTGCCACACCAGCGTGCTCGCCTGTTATCGTCAGCTGTCATGGCGCCGTGCCATGACAGCTGCCACACCAGCGTGCTCGCCTGTTATCGTCAGCTGTCATGGCGCCGTGCCATGACCTTGTCAATGTGGCTTCGACACGCTGCATCACATTGCTGCCGTCTGGGCCCACGAGAGCCGCTGCATCACATTGCTGCCGTCTGGGCCCACGAGACACGCTGCATCACATTGCTGCCGTCTGGGCCCACGAGACACGCTGCATCACATTGCTGCCGTCTGGGCCCACGAGACACGCTGCATCACATTGCTGCCGTCTGGGCCCACGAGACACGCTGCATCACATTGCTGCCGTCTGGGCCCACGAGACACGCTGCATCACATTGCTGCCGTCTGGGCCCACGAGACACGCTGCATCACATTGCTCCCGTCTGGGCCCACGAGAGCCGCTGCATCACATTGCTGCCGTCTGGGCCCACGAGACACGCTGCATCACATTGCTGCCGTCTGGGCCCACGAGACACGCTGCATCACATTGCTGCCGTCTGGGCCCACGAGAAACGCTGCATCACATTGCTGCCGTCTGGGCCCACGAGACACGCTGCATTACATTGCTGCCGTCTGGGCCCACAAGACACGCTGCATCACATTGCTGCCGTCTGGGCCCACGAGACACGCTGCATCACATTGCTGCCGTCTGGGCCCACGAGACACGCTGCATCACATTGCTGCCGTCTGGGCCCACGAGACACGCTGCATCACATTGCTGCCGTCTGGGCCCACGAGACACGCTGCATCACATTGCTGCCGTCTGGGCCCACGATACACGCTGCATCACATTGCTGCCGTCTGGGCCCACGAGACACGCTGCATCACATTGCTGCCGTCTGGGCCCACGAGACACGCTGCATCACATTGCTGCCGTCTGGGCCCACGAGACACGCTGCATCACATTGCTGCCGTCTGGGCCCACGAGAGCCGCTGCATCACATTGCTGCCGTCTGGGCCCACGAGACACGCTGCATCACATTGCTGCCGTCTGGGCCCACGAGACACGCTGCATCACATTGCTGCCGTCTGGGCCCACGAGACACGCTGCATCACATTGCTGCCGTCTGGGCCCACGAGACACGCTGCATCACATTGCTGCCGTCTGGGCCCACGAGAGCCGCTGCATCACATTGCTGCCGTCTGGGCCCACGAGACACGCTGCATCACATTGCTGCCGTCTGGGCCCACGAGACACGCTGCATCACATTGCTGCCGTCTGGGCCCACGAGAGCCGCTGCATCACATTGCTGCCGTCTGGGCCCACGAGACACGCTGCATCACATTGCTGCCGTCTGGGCCCACGAGACACGCTGCATCACATTGCTGCCGTCTGGGCCCACGAGACACGCTGCATCACATTGCTGCCGTCTGGGCCCACGAGACACGCTGCATCACATTGCTGCCGTCTGGGCCCACGAGACACGCTGCATCACATTGCTGCCGTCTGGGCCCACGAGACACGCTGCATCACATTGCTCCCGTCTGGGCCCACGAGACACGCTGCATCACATTGCTGCCGTCTGGGCCCACGAGACACGCTGCATCACATTGCTGCCGTCTGGGCCCACGAGACACGCTGCATCACATTGCTGCCGTCTGGGCCCACGAGAGCCACGCCCGCCAGCGGGGCAGGGCACCGGCGGCCGCTGCATCACATTGCTCCC
Source organism: Ashinkailepas kermadecensis (assembly GCA_034440615.1). Lineage (NCBI taxonomy): Eukaryota > Metazoa > Arthropoda > Thecostraca > Neolepadidae > Ashinkailepas > Ashinkailepas kermadecensis. The sequence goes on along the minus strand of JAOTOM010002599.1, from coordinate 50,886 downwards.
GTCTGGGCCCACGAGAGCCACGCCCGCCAGCGGGGCAGGGCACCGGCGGCCGCTGCATCACATTGCTCCCGTCTGGGCCCACGAGAGCCGCGCCCGCCAGCGGGGCAGGGCACCGGCGGCCGCTGCATCACATTGCTCCCGTCTGGGCCCACGAGAGCCACGCCCGCCAGCGGGGCAGGGCACCGGCGGCCGCTGCATCACATTGCTCCCGTCTGGGCCCACGAGAGCCACGCCCGCCAGCGGGGCAGGGCACCGGCGGCCGCACGGAAAACGCACGGACGACCGACCGGGACACAAGGACAACCGACCGAAGCACTCCAACGGCCGACCGAACGGCTGATCGACTGAACACACCAACGGCTGATCGACTGAGCACACCAACGGCTGATCGGCTGAACACACCAACGGCTGATCAGCTGAACACACCAACGGCTGATCGGCTGAACACACCAACGGCTGATCGAAATCGGACGAACCGGAAACCCGCCAACCGGCAGATGGGAACAAACCAACGGCCGATCGGAAACAACACTGCCGCCGGCCCAAAACGCACCGACAGCAGGCAGGAAATCGGCCGCCGCTGGCCGACCACAGAGCACACATGTCGACCGAGAACAGGACACGAGCCGACAGACACACCGCCGCCGGCAAACCGAGAATAAACCGCCGGCCAACCAAGACAACCATCGGCCGAGACAAACCGCCGGCCAACCAAGGCAACCACCACCCGACAAACCACTACCGGCCGAGACAAACCACTACCGGGCGAGACAAACCATCGACCGACCGAGACAAACCACCGACCGACCGAGACAAACCATCGACCGACCGAGACAAACCACCGATCAACCGAGACAAACCGCCGGCCAACCAAGACAACCATCGGCCGAGACAAACCGCCGGCCAACCAAGGCAACCACCACCCGACAAACCACTACCGGCCGAGACAAACCACTACCGGGCGAGACAAACCATCGACCGACCGAGACAAACCACCGACCGACCGAGACAAACCACCGACCGACCAAGACAAACCACTACCAACCGAGAAAAACTATCGATCGACCGATACAAACTGCCGGGCAACCAAGACAACCACCAGCTGACGGACAAACCACTACCGGCCGAGACAAACCACCGACCGACAGAGACAAACCACCGATCGACCAAGACAAACCGCTGGTAAACTAAGACAAATCACTGGCAGACCGGGAAGAAAACAGCGGCCGGATAGGAGAAACCAGCGGCCGGAACCTGCCCAGGGCCCATCACGAACTGCACTCACTGGCCCGACTGCCTCCACACACAAATAACTGAAGTGTTTAAAACAGACGTCTCAATGTGACCGCAGCTCAGTCCAGGGGAGACCGAGCTCCAGGGAATATGGTGGCATCCGAAGATGAAGGACCTCCGAACAGGGAAAAACAGCGCATAGCAAATATTATATTTTCCAGCAAATATTCCATTTGCAATATTACAACTACATTTGCTTTGCACCGTTTCTTTTTACGCAGGCATATATACATACTTCAGATGAGAATGCAGAGATGATTTGAAAAGGTTAAGAACCACCAGCACGCTAGTTTGATCTGAAATAACGTCACGGTGGGCTACGTGAGCGATGCTCCGGTTTAGTTGTGACGCTCACAGTATTAGACGACTTCTCAGATGGTGTAGAATCTTAACCTTAACTGACAGTCCTCGCCCGCTGCCTGGATTGGCAGCGGAGACACGACCGCAAGAGTTGGACGGATGGACTATTTTGAACTTTTGAATTTTAATAGCATTCAAAACCAGAGAGCTGATGCTTAAACTTTTATAAACAGTGGGGGAGGGAGAGCAGGCAGTCCCTCCTTTCCCGCCCTGTTTCCACAACAGCGACGGAGAAAACCCTGCTCCGGTAATCAGCACCCGGCCGAGCTCGTCTGCCATCCCCCATCATCCGCTCATTCAAACCATGCACGCGAATATCGGATCCCAGCCCGGCTTTGACTGATTGGAACGATTCGGCGGAGGTATGCAGCGGCAGTCGTCGTGGTCGACGACCGGCGAGTGGGGGCGCCAACAGGAACGCATGCCGTGCACGCCGGCGTCAGACGACACGGGCCTTATCGCACCAGCTCGTTGAATATTCACGATCCGAGCTCACTCTAATGGTTTTCCTAACACCAATGAATATGCATGGTGATGAACGCTAAGCCACGGAAGCCGGCACATCAAAAGCTAGATAAGAACTCACCCGATTCCGGGTAATGTGAGAAAAGAATGGCTGATGCCGGCATAATGGTAAGTCGTCGGGAAGGTGAGCAAAAACGCGGCGCACAGTCCGCGCGGCAGCGAGGGCCGCCATCTCCGTGGCTACGTACCCACGCCGCCTCCGTCAGTGTATAGTCACGAGCTGCCTTCTCCACCGCCGCACGGCAACGACACCGGTCGCCATCGCTGCATAGTCGAGCGGACCGTCTGCAGATGCAGGCCGTGTCTGCACATGCAGACACGGCCGGCCCACCACAGCCGGATGATCTGCGTCCGCCGCCTCCTACGGCTGTGTCTGCATCGGCTGTATGACGGCGTGAGTGGACAGGCCAGTCACGGATCTGGCAAGGCATGTGGGTGAACGTACCTGCTTGCCACCAATTGTGAACACCGGCCCAGTTCACCGTGAACACTCACGGTCATTTTTAGGCGCAGGCGGCTTGCGGGTGGCCCAGTTGGTTCGGATGTTTCTGCTGCCCAGGTACTGTCCGTTCATCGCCGCTATCGCGTTCTCCGCCTCCTGCGACACACCAGTTTGTTTGTTCGATAAACTGTGGCTCAACTGTGGCGACACAAACAGCCGTATGAGGCGAGAACGTGACAAACAGAGTCAATGGTGAACACGACACACACGCAGAGGACCGCTACGGCGGCCCCCACCACCAGTCGCCGCTGGCAGGCTGCTCTCGTGTATTGATTGTTGTGGCACCAGGTGTATTGCGGCCCCGACCACCAGTCGCCGCTGGCAGGCTGCTCTCGTGTATTGATTGTTGTGGCACCAGATGTATTGCGGCCCCGACCACCAGTCGCCGCTGGCAGGCTGCTCTCGTGTATTGATTGTTGTGGCACCAGGTGTATTGATTGTTGTGGCACCAGGTGTATTGCGGCCCCGACCACCAGTCGCCGCTGGCAGGCTGCTCTCGTGTATTGATTGTTGTGACACCAGATGTATTTCGGCCCCGACCACCAGTCGCCGCTGGCAGGCTGCTCTCGTGTATTGATTGTTGTGGCACCAGGTGTATTGATTGTTTTCGGGCACGACCGCTCCGGGATTATTGGCAATATAACGCCGTTGAACACAATGTTATGGGTATCCGCAGTGGTCGCTGCTGCACACGACAGAGGTGCTGGTCGGTGGACTAAGGCTCCGCCGTTCAGAAAGCCGATGATAAATATGATAAATTCAGCGATTACAGAAGCATAAATGCGAGAACAAAGCAGGTTGAATGTGGCCCATGACGATAGATTGTTAGTTTTACTTCAAAAGATACACAAGCTATCACATAACCAGGGTCATAAATATGAGATGACCGTGGGCAATGGGACAATAGCTGCCTCCAAAATGTTCTAGGCTTAGAATCATACCCATAACACTGCATGAACAAATGCACTCACAATTTTGTCTTGTCCTTCACCCAATAGGGATTTCCCCACTATTTGCCATTGTCATCCAGCTTGGCCTAAAATATTCAGCATATAATTTCCAGGCTCGCCTCTAGGATCAGGAAAAGTTTTTTTTTGCAATGGCTTTCCTAAGATTCGCCAAGGGAAGCAGGCCACTGCGAGCATTATCCCGCAGCGAACGTCATCAAGCACGCTAGTCAAGAACCCGCAGGTATCCCGTACCGCTCCCCCGTCCGGCGCTCACCAGGCAGCGGGTATTTTATGAAAAGAACCAGACTTTATGAAAAGCATGTGCAAGAGCTAACAAACCCAACGTCATTGACAGCATATGAGGTAGTTGTCTTGGATGCACCTTGTACGTATAACGATTCAACAATTGCATACGGCATAGTGCGGCATTGCAGTGCATGTAAATTGCGAAGCTTAGTCTTATGTGACAAATGTGACTTATGTGACAAACGGACTGCTATTCTTGGTAACATCCCACCTACCCAGTTCATAAGTACTTGTGTCTTGGCCCGTTCAGTACACAAGCTTACCTATAATTTTAGCAACCATAAGACATGTGTTTTTGTCTGATGGCACGAAGGAAGATGAATACGTTTTAATTAAATTTGCAGTATGACAGCATTTCATCAGTTGCATTAAAAGTACTATTTCTGATTATAATTAAATTAACATCACGATGCTGTGAACTTAATTAAAATGCTCAACCTTAACGGCCAAATATTTTATGAACGGGCCTCGACAGGATCACAGCAGTTCTCCAATGCCTTGCCTCCAGCGTACGCGCTGGTGTGGCGAACACACCAAGGAAAAACACCACGTTCGTTGACCGCGCATAGTTTATCAACTCGATGATTGTCTTGTACGCCAGTGGAAATATTTTCTGGTGGCACAGCATATTTTCATTAGTGCGAACAGGGTCATGCAGAACACAGGGGACGGGGAGTTCCAATTGGATTTAAATGATTACACCGTATTGCACTATTTCTACGTGACTGCCATCGATAACGTGCCAGAAACGAAAATGTACTGAAATATAACATTCCAAGTAATGTTTTTTTTTATATTACAGGTTTTTCATTCCTTACATTTTAATTTTTTAATATTTTTTATTTTAATATTTTTTTACATACATTTTCATTTTAATTCGTTACAGGTTTTTAAGTGCTTAGGCAGGGTGCATCAACACAATCCAACCTCACAAGCCATCGGCAGATCGACGGGCACATTGAAGTAGGATTTCAAGTCGACTTGCCCACATGCCATATACTTGAAATTGTCAAATCACAACCAATACCAGAGGGTGGTTGTTCTCATAATCATTTCCAAGCGCCAAACTAGTACCCATTACCTAGTATAATTCCATATTATATGTATTGAAAGTAAAAGGTGCTGTGCAATGTTGGTGCTAAAATAGCAGTCCGCTTTGTGACTGGCTACCCTCACAGGTTAACGTGGGAACATTTGACATCGATTGAGTACAGAATAAAGAACAATAGACCAAGCGTGATTAATATACAGTACAGAGCGCTTAGATTTTAGTCACAATGCAGCATAAAAAAGGAAAGAACAACCGGACCTGGGCCGCTCCCCTCGGTAAATTTCTTACTTTGCGTCGGTCTTTTTATCGGACGCGAGAGGCCAGCGAGCACGGATGCCGCGAGGATGAGCCTATGAAAATCTAGATAAAACCAGAAATTCAAATATAAATGATGTTGATACTCTAGGAGTGCATTGGGAAATTATTGTGCCTGTCTGAAGCAATATCCTGACGGTAATACTGATATTAGCACCTTTTATATCGACAATTTTTTATCCAATCCAAAATTATCGGTATTTGGCTGACGAACGTCGCTATTAGGCGGTTAGAAATGTTCTGTATTCACCAAGAACAAGCCCTCTGTCCACCTGAGCCCTTCCCTGCATACATGAGCTCACCACTGGGCACCTGGACCCTCCCCTGTATAAGTAATCCTTTATCTGTGTACCCGACCCCGCCCATGTATAGCTTTTAGGGTTTAGGGGCGCATCAACTGGTTGAGTCCGCCCCTGTGTACCTGAACCCATCACTGTGTACCTGAACCCACCACTGTGTATCTGTGTCCACCACTGTGTGCCTGAACCCACCACTGTGTACCTGAGTCCACCACTGTGTATTTGAGTCCACCACTGTGTACCTGAGTCCACCACTGTGTATTTGAGTCCACCACTGTGTACCTGAACCAATCACTGTGTACCTGAGTCCACCACTGTGTATCTGAGTTCACCACTGTGTACCTGAAACCACCACTCTGTATCTGAACCCATCACTGTGTACCTGAGTCCACCACTGTGTACCTGAGTCCACCACTGTGTACCTGAGTCCACCACTGTGTATCTGAATCCACCACTGTGTACCTGAACCCATCACTGTGTACCTGAGTCCACCACTGTGTACCTGAACACATCATTGTGTACATGAACCCATCACTGTGTACCTGAGTCCACCACTGTGTACCTGGGTCCACCACTGTGTACCTGAACCCATCACTGTGTACCTGAGTCCACCACTGTGTATCTGAGTCCACCATTGTGTACCTGAACCCATCATTGTGTACCTGAGTCCACCACTGTGTACCTGAGTCCACCATTGTGTACCTGAACCATCCCATACATACCTAATCCTTTCTCTGTGTACCCGCCCCCGCCCCTGTGGAGCCCGCCCACATGAGCCTGGCCCCACCCCTGTATAGCTAAGCCCGCCCGTGTGTAGCTGAGCCCACCACTGTGTAGCTGAGCCCACCACTGTGTACCTGAGCCCACCACTGTGTACCCGACCCCGTGCCTGTATAGCTGAGCCTGGCCCCAGCCCTGTGTAGTCGTGCTGCCGCTGTCAGACGGCCGCGGACCACGTGGGCCGTCAGTCGACCCGTCTCGGGGAGCTGCACCAGACAGACGGCCGCGGACCACGTGGGCCGTCAGTCGACCCGTCTCGGGGAGCTGCGCCAGACAGACGGCCGCGGACCACGTGGGCCGCCAGTCGACCCGTCTCGGGGAGCTGCGCCAGACAGACGGCCGCGGACCACGTGGGCCGCCAGTCGACCCGTCTCGGGGAGCTGCACCAGACAGACGGCCGCGGACCACGTGGGCCGCCAGTCGACCCGTCTCGGGGAGCTGCACCAGACAGACGGCCGCGGACCACGTGGGCCGTCAGTCGACCCGTCTCGGGGAGCTGCGCCAGACAGACGGCCGCGGACCACGTGGGCCGCCAGTCGACCCGTCTCGGGGAGCTGCACCAGACAGACGGCCCAGGTGATCACGCCGCCCGAGCACAGCCTACAATTCGCCATCGCCAGCCCGCTTGCCATCTTATCAAGGCTAGTGTCGCCGCGCCGGGATACGGCCGACCAGTCGGACGGAACAGTACCGGGTCATGCTCGTCATGAATCGCCGAGTTATGGCGCACACGCGGCAATCATAGATGATTCAGTTCTCATTTCATTAGACCGTGCCCGGCCCAGACCATGAATTCTAGAGTGCCCGCGAAGATAAACGCGCGGATGCAGTAGGTTGGGACCCGACATAGGCAAGTCATCCGACAGCATTTGCCCCTCGAGAGACCGTACAGTGAACACGGAAAGACAGACAGACGAATATACATATATATATATATATATATATATATATATATATATATATATATATATATATATATATATATATATATATATATATCTTCACGTAGACATTGATCATTGAATATACAGCATGTTCAGCTTTTGATAGCTTTTCCTGGGTTTTCAATTGACCGGATAGTTCCTTCGATTCGTTCGGTAAATTGGTTGGTTGGTTATTGGTTTTTACGACACGTCGACCGTTGAGTCATATAGCGTCGCCAATCTCTCACGCCGATTGGTCGCGGGCGAAGAGTAGCGACAGGTGAGACTCGAACCCACAATCTTTCGATTGTGAGACGAGCATCTTACCCCTAGACCACTCGTCCTCCTCCGTAAATTGCAAATGAACTCACCGACTGACATATGCTTATTTGACGTTTCGAATGCAATGATTCATGTTCAACAGACTATTCTCACACGCTCGCATATTTCGGACACAATTGATTATCAAACTGCGTTTGAACATATTTGAGCATCATGCATGGAAGCACGATCAGCTCGCTACAGCATTCCCACATCAGGTGATAACAATTAGGCTAACTACACACCGACATGTATTCAACACACAGCCTACTTACTTCTCCAGCATGCGTACATGGCTGCTCCATGATCATGTGGTGGTGTATTGGTGCCTCGGTGCGCGTCGACTACTTTGGCCACTTTGCGTCCATGATCCACAATCCTGATGCGACTTCCAGTTTCATCTGTTTGTTGAGTGAGGGGTTGTGCTCGCATATGCAAAGCCTCGAATATTTTGACCCGTGTTGTGTTTGGACATGACTTGGTGATTGCTGTGTGATCTCTGAGGTGTTGTGATATATGTGCTCGGTGTTACTGTATCATCTGGTAATGTGCTCGGTGTAACTGCATCATGTGGTATTGCCGTGTTTTCTCTGAGGTGCTGTCGTGCTACATGTGCTCGGTGTAACTGCATCATGTGGTATTGCCGTGTTTTCTCTGAGGTGCTGTCGTGCTACATGTGCTCGGTGTAACTGCATCATGTGGTATTGCCGTGTTTTCTCTGAGGTGCTGTCGTGCTACATGTGCTCGGTGTAACTGCACCATGTGGTATTTTGGTGCTGCCTGCTTCAGACGTATGGTCAGTCGCTTTGAAAGTGATGCTGTGGTGACATCAATGTAGTTCACTGTACGAAGCTTCAAATATTCATGTGAAGAAGTGAATGAGCAAACTACATTGGTGATTTCGAGTTTGCCGATATTGGATGAAGGGTTGTTTTCGCCACAAAACGTTCACATTCAGACCTCAGGCCATAGGAGTCATTCTAGTCAGCTGTCAGAATGGGGAAACAACGAACAGCGTTAAAAAACCGCACGTGGCAGTTCCCGACGCAGCAATGAAAGATGTTCGGCATTCTGGCAGCCTATTGAATAATGAGAATGCTTACAACTTTATTTTTGTACGTCTAAGTGTGTACGGGCGGACAGGGAGCACCGGTTGTCGGCTGCTGTATTGGCGAGACGCTCACTGAAATTGGAGTCAATTCGAGCCACCACACTGGAGGCAGAGCGATGGGAGCGAAACGGTCCAAAAAACGACCAAGCGCCGTCTCCGCCTCATTCCCATAACATTTCAACTCCAAATGTACGGCTACTAAATGTCGTGCTGTACCGAGAGCCTGGCGATCTCATCACATTACACAGCTGAGGGAGCTGGACACAGTTGGCAGACCACTGGGCCGGACTGAGAGCGGACGCGACGGTCCCGCGGCTGAGGGAGCTGGACACAGTTGGCAGACCACTGGGCCGGACTGAGAGCGGACGCGACGGTCCCGCGGCTGAGGGAGCTGGACACAGTTGGCAGACCACTGGGCCGGACTGAGAGCGGACGCGACGGTCCCGCGGCTGAGGGAGCTGGACACAGTTGGCAGACCACTGGGCCGGACTGAGAGCGGACGCGACGGTCCCCACGGCCGCGCTGAGGGAGCTGGACACAGTTGGCAGACCACTGGGCCGGACTGAGAGCGGACGCGACGGTCCCGCGGCTGAGGGAGCTGGACACAGTTGGCAGACCACTGGGCCGATGAGAGACGCGACGGTCCCGCGGCTGAGGGAGCTGGACACAGTTGGCAGACCACTGGGCCGGACTGAGAGCCGCACGGTCCCGCGGCTGAGGGAGCTGGACACAGCTGGCAGACCACTGGGCCGGACTAAGCGGACGCGACGGTCCCGCGGCTGAGGAGCTGGACACAGTTGGCAGACCACTGGGCCGGACTGAGACGGACGTACGGTCCCGCGGCTGAGGGAGCTGACACAGTTGGCAGACCACTGGGCCGGACTGAGAGCGGACGCGACGGTCCCGCGGCTGGGGAGCTGGACACAGTTGGCAGACCACTGGGCCGGACTGAGAGCGGACGCGACGGTCCCGCGGCTGGCACAGCTGAGGGAGCTGGACACAGTTGGCAGACCACTGGGCCGGACTGAGAGCGGACGCGACGGTCCCGCGGCTGGCACAGCTGAGGGAGCTGGACACAGTTGGCAGACCACTGGGCCGGACTGAGACGGACGCGACGGTCCCGCGGCTGAGGGAGCTGGACACAGTTGGCAGACCACTGGGCCGGACTGAGAGCGGACGTGACGGTCCCGCGGCTGAGGGAGCTGGACACAGTTGGCAGACCACTGGGCCGGACTGAGAGCGGACGCGACGGTCCCGCGGCTGAGGGAGCTGGACACAGTTGGCAGACCACTGGGCCGGACTGAGAGCGGACGTGACGGTCCCGCGGCTGAGGGAGCTGGACACAGTTGGCAGACCACTGGGCCGGACTGAGAGCGGACGCGACGGTCCCGCGACTGGCACCGCCACTTCGTCCAACAACTGACAACTGGCCCGCCATCCAGATGGACAAGTTCGAAACAAGTCGGCAGCTCTCGACGAGACGTGTCCACTTGTGCTCCAGTCTGCGCCACCTGCTCCAGGCTGGTGGCTACGACCCAGTAACAGTCGAACATTTCACATCGTTGTCGTATCTATAAAGTACGGGGGGATATGGTTTCTATGAATCAATTCGGTGGGGCACATGGAGGATGGCATGGTACGGTGTATGCCACAATTGTATCACAGTCGAGCGGCGATTAGGTGTGATAGCCGCGACGATGTTGAGCGATGCATCGGTGAATACGGGCGGAGGTCAATGTGGCGCCATATCAGGTCATTCGTCGGCAGCAGGCAGACCATTCGTAAGCTGCCCGACGCGACGGCTGATGACTTGCAGCGATGTTTTGTCCGCGTGGGCCCGTGCGTGGCTGACGAGGTTAGGAGTATGGGAGCGACGCCGAATATTTCCTGCCGTTTGCCGCGTGACGGTGCATGTGCGTTTACCCTGGTGCCGTTGTCGCTATCTGAGCTGCGAGCCGTCGTCTTCGGGATGAACGGCTCGTCGGTCTGCGGCGACGACGTCATCAGCATCCACATTTCCAGGGTGTGCTTTGACTCGATAGGTGCGGCGCTCCAGCATTTGGCCAATTCCAGCATTACCAAATCCGATGTTCCTGATTCCTGGAAACTCTCTCGTTCATCTCATCTTCAAATCCGGCGATCCCTCTAGCCCTTCCAATTTCCGTCCTATCTCCATCGTCCCAGTCATTGTCAACATTGCAGAGCGTGGCATCCACCAGCAGCTCTACAATTATCTGTCCGAAAACCATCTCCGCTCTCCAACTCAGCACGGTTTCCGTCCTCGTCACTCGACGGAAACGGCCCTGACCTCCATATCTGACCAGATCCTATCCGCATGTGACCAAGAGTGTCAACCTCACTGAGAGTCTGGGTGTCGTCCAAAAATAAGTCCCGTTGCCCAACAGCGTCGGCATTTTTCAAGTATCATCTCTCGGACCTCTACTGCGTCTTCGCCAACGACCACAGTTTGTTCGCCAAAGATGCAGTGGCTATCAATAAGCCGACGATACCCAAATTTTGGTCAGTGGTACGAAATCTGAACTTAAAAACGTCGTCGCTCACATGGAAACAGTTTTCGCATCCCTCCACGGCTGCTTTTGAGCAAATGGACCAAAAATTAACGCTGCTAAGACTCACCTGATGCTCATGGACAGCCCACAAAATCTGCGTGTCTTCGCGCATACAGCGGTGAAATGTAATGATGAAAATACGATCTACCCACCATTTCGGGATGTAAAAATCTCAGATTATTTTCGATCTCTCGCTCAGCTGGAATTCGCACGTCTCAAAAGTGACTCGGCGTTGTTTATAGTTCTGGGTGGTCTATCGCATCTGAGCATCTGAGTAGGCACCTTCCACCTACTGTCATCTCCGCGCTGGTCAATGCCCTGGTCTTCTCGCATATTTGTTGCTCTATTTCTGTGTACGGTAACGGAACCAAAAAGAACCTATCTCGCATAAAAAATTACGAACTACTCAGAAAAAGTAATTTTCGGCCGCAAATAGTTTGACCATGCTTCTGATCTGCTGAGGAGACTAGGCTGGCTTAGTGCGGAGATCCTAGCCAGTTACCACACCCTGTTCCTCACGCAAAGGTGCGCCATCATGGTAATCCGGAATCACTAATTCGTGGTCTCACCACTGTGGCGGAGACTAGCGACCGAACCACCCGTCAGGACCATCAACTGTATGCTCCCCGGTCCCGCACTGAGATGGGGAAGAGGCGATTTGACTGCAGAGCCCCATTACTGTACAACTCGTTACCACCCGAGTTGCTGTGGCTTACCGTGTCGATCTTCGGTCGTCACCTACGGCGGCACCTGTCTGACGCGCCGCCCGAGCCGGACTGAGCTGCTGCTCGCCCTGCTGTACTATATTATGACTTCTATGACTATCTGTGTTACTGTTCTGCGATTTTTACCTTTTCTGCCCAGTTGTTTTAGCATATTAACGCGAGGTTGCAATAGCCACAAGTTCATTGTGGATTACCTCAATACAAGTCTGTATCTGCATCTGTAGTAGCACCACTGATCAGCACACGTGCCCACGTCGTACTGAAATGGGCCGAGCCCACCCACCAGATCGAGCCGAAGGCTAAACACAAGCTTACACCATCGCACATGAGTTCAAAAACCTCTCACCCGAATAAGCCCCGCAAACGAGCTCAATTAACTTTAATAGCTCCAGCACATGAATACTACGTCCCCCGCCCAATTGAATGATCCTTACGGATATGCTTGATCCTATGCAGTGATCAATGACTATTGATCAATGACAGGGTCATATAATACTATGAGCCTGTACAGTTATTCTAGACCTGGTTCCCAGGGTCGCGGGATCTCCAAGTGTTTCCACTCGGGATCTCGAGAGCTCACTGTCAGATTATTGTGCAACATAACCGAAACAGATCGCCGTGACAAAAACCTAAAAACTATGCCTCCCAAAAAAATCCAGCAAGTGACGGCAGTGAGCCTACGGACAGAAGGATGGATAGACAATCAGATGTTCTCCTCCAGAATCTCATTGTACCTCACTCCGATATTCCTGTACGTGTGCTTAAATTATTTCGGAAGATCCATCACAATACATGTGCATGTAAACTACAAATCTTAGTGCAAGGGTGAAGTAAGGACCACATAATGGTGGATAGGCCGCTGTAGTCTGTTGACCACCTAACTTATAAAACGTAATAATATGATTGTTCCTTGCTATATAGTTTAAGCGATTGAATATGGTCTAAGATACCTATCTCACTTTTGGGAGAAAACTGCTCAGGAAATCAATCGAAACGTGATCTCTGCTCCATCCCATAGCACCTCAACTTCCAATGCATGGCAACTAAGTGTAGTGCTGTACAGAGAGCTAGAACATCTCACCACATTACACAATTAAGGACGCTCGCACAGCTGCCAGAATAGTGCATAACATGCATCATGCGGGAGCGTAGTTAGAGCGTATTTAGAGCGTTGTGTCATGAAATTGGTGGCGTGTCTTTTTATGCTGCCGACCACTTGTAGCTAGAAAAATAATAATGAAATGTTCTCTTGTGAATGAAATATTCTGTTGTTGTTACGGAGTAGAGCTCACTCAACTCCGGATCTGATAAATCGATATTGGACAGCTTCCTTGCTTAGGCGAAGGAGTATTCACACGACACCTGAAAACCAGAAGCGAATGGCCAACTCGAGTACTTGTAACGGCTGGAACGGTGAGCAATGCTTGATGATCATGTTGCCGAGTGGATTGCGCCACCTATACATCTGGTTCACCGAACTAGTGGAACGTAACTGCAGCTGGCTTCACTCCCAATGCATTCCTGCTATACCCAGGCGGATTACGTTTACGCAAGAACGCTTTGGTTTTAAGCACGCTGCGGGGAAAATGCGCGGCGTGTCGATCAGCTGACGCACTTTCCATGCGAAGAACCACGACAGGACTGCGGCAGAACACCGTGGCGCAATTTGTGGCGGATCTACGAAATAGCATGACTGTACAAACCGCCACGTACAGGTAAATCAAAGCACGTCACAACGAAAGACAGAAAATGGCATCAGCATCAGTTAAATCCTTTTGTTCGGTTCCGAAGTCCAGACTCTGGGTGTTCTATAAGAACACGCTATTGGGTGCGAAGGATGTTTCAAGGAGAATAGCCGCATTTCCAGTTGGACAATTTTTAATATTCGAGAAAAAGATGGGTGGGCTTTGATCAAATGTCCCTTGTGCCCGATTTCCTTCTCCCTGGTTTCTCACTGTATCTATGTATTTTATCTGTCTTCCATGCCATGGATCACACAGAGTACTGCAAAGGAATTGACACGTGTGGGATACATTGCTTTTATCCATAGCGATGCGGTTTTGCTCACAGCATTGAAACAATATAATTGTTTCATGCAGCATAGAACTGAAGCCATACGTCGTTCTTAAGTCAAGGTCCAATTGAGATTATAAAGATTCATGTCTGGTAGCGTAAGTACGAAATATGAGAATTTTCGGAAAGCGAAACTGTTGCTGTTGGTTTTGTGTCGTTTTTGCTGGCAATGATATAGGCATCAGCGCAAAGAGCCGCGTGAAATCCGGGCTCAAACTATCAATACCCTTACAGTGGTGGAGCCGCTAACTAATGATGACTCTTCTTGGCAACCTGGCCTACTGTGAACATTGCTCATCTATCCTCACGAGTGTGTGGAACTTATCACTTGACAGGCAAACCCAGTTTAGTTGTGACCATGTTTTACACTGCTTGGCAGCTATCTACAGAGGTCGGTGGTTGGGCCGATTTGGCTCCACCCTCGGCAGTTGCGGATTATCTCTTTGTTGTTACATAAAACACGACTTAGAAATGTCCCCGGTCCTGTCAGCGTCTACATCTTGAAATTCCTCATAAAGCATCGGTAAAACGGGTCGCTAGCATTGCCCTTGCCAACTACGCACGCGTTGAACAATCAAGCCATACGACCTTGCCAACTAAGGATACGATTTATCGAATGCACCACTGCATTTAAGACGAACTTAGTACATCAGCGCACCAGCTTCGAGGACGGCAGCACGCATGTCACTAGCGGCCCTGTCTCCGAAAAATCCACTCTGAACGCACAATTGATCCATTGATCCATTGATTGATCCATCCATTGATTGATCCATCCATTGATTGAATCCATTGATCGCACAATTGAAAAATAATCAACCACATTTGTTCTGTCCCCAGTCGAAACAAAGGCATATATATATATATATATATATATATATATATATATATATATATATATATATATATATATATATATATATTCTGATGTATGTTTTTCTGAATGTGTTCCACCGCCAATTTTGCCTCCTTGAGGAACTCCTTGTTGATCATCGGAAACATTGCATCACTGCGAGTAGTCTCCAAAACGAAATAAACAGCCACGTAACGTATACTCTCTTTCTGTACAAATTAATACCGTATATGATGGACAACCTGACGTCGACAAAAAGGTAAACATGACAGAATATTTTCCGCGCAATCCCCGTTAATATCCAGACAAGAGTGGTCTTCCACACCTTTGTGACCTCAGTACATTAAGCTGCCGGCGAATGAAGTGGAAGGCTGGGGCACGACATTCCTCCGCTCATTTCTTCGCTGAACAAAGCCCTCCTTTAGCACAGATATTGTCCTGGAATTCCCTTGAGACAGGCTTATAAGCTAGCAATGTCACAAACACATGCCTAGGAAGACTAACAAACATACCTAAATCCATCCAGTAAGTAGCCCTTGGTATCCACATGACATAAATTTTGATAGGTAATGAATAAATAATTGAGGATATAGTTCATGAACAAGAAAAAAATCACCAAATTCGAGAGCTCTAGCCGGAGCAGTTCGGAACTGGCACGCGAAATGAAAGCTAAAAGGGTGAAATAATCCATCGCGCATGGCAAGAGCACCTCCCCGAACAGTGTTCGCGCAGAGTACATACTTTGGTGCACAGGCGATGCTGCGACAGAGAACGGGGGTGGGGGGCGCGTTCCCCAAACTTCGTGACATTTAACATTACGCTTGTGGCGTTGCACCCAAAAATAGACAACAAAACACGCCAGTTACCCCTATTCAAAATCGGTGGCAACGCCCATCGACTGATGCTAAGCCTGGCTCCGGAGTCCTGTCATGTACACTAAGCTTGTCTCCAGAGTCATGCCATGCACGCTAAGCTTGGCTCCGGAGTGATGTCGTGTACACTAAGTTTGACTCCGGAGTCCTATCATGTATGCTAAGCTTGGCTCCGGAGTCCTGTCATGTACACTGTACCGCGCGGAACACACAAGCGGAGTATTTGCATGCTTGGGTAAGGTCTAACGTTCACCCGTCGCTTCGCCTTCACCTTCGCTTACTGATGCTTCACCTACTGTTATTTTACACCAACCATTCACTTTTCGGCCTACATTATTTTCAAACACAAATGTTTACCTACAACTTTTCACCTCAGAAACTTTTGTTGCGAAATTCTGCCCACCACATTTGTCTTCAGCATCCAATGTTGACCTACACCTAGTCTCACCAATTTTGGCCTGCACGTAGTCTTACCTATTTTGGCCTAGACCTAGTCTCACCAATGTTGGCCTACACCTAGTCTCACCAATTTTGGCCTGCACGTAATCTTACCTATTTTGGCCTGCACCTAGTCACACATATTTTGGCCTACACCCAGTCTGACCAATTTTGGCCTACACCTAGTCTCACCTACTTTGGCCTACACCTAGTCTCACCTATTTTGGCCTACACCTAATCTCACCAATTTTGGCCTGCACCTAGACTCACCTTACGAGTTTACGAACACCTTTACGACATCCATGAAAATGAACCGCTATGGGGACTTGGTTAGCTTCCGTGTTCCACACGACCTTTCGCGGATATCCGAAGTTGCTTCAAGCATGATTGCTTAAGTTTTAGGACATTGATCGAAGATAACACGGAATTCGCGGTCGTGGTACTGATGGGCGATGTTGGTGACAAAATTTGTCGACAAGCGGTGCAGTCAGGGTTTTTATAAGGCGGTGGTGGGCGTAAGGGTGCCTATGTTATCACGTGGTAATCATGTTCCAGTTCAAACAGTCGGATAACTGACATGGAACAAATACGACGTTTCGCTGCTAAAGGGTCTATTGACCCATACGATTACCTTCGCCGTTGCTAAGACTCCAAGTTATAGACCGACTATCGATTTGGGCTTTATGCTCAATTGCAACAGCCATAGACCCAGTTGACAGTGAAATTACGGAATTGCTCCGACATTACAATACTTTTTTAATAGCAGCACACTGACAACAGCAATAGCACCTGTGCTTGGTACCGGGGTGATCTACCAAAAACAACGTGGAGTGCTAGCTATCAACATAATGACTTTCTACACGGTTGGATTTTTCACCCTTACGAACAGTCACGCCACAATAATTCTGGCCATAAACAAATAATAATTTCAGCCTTAGGGTGACGCAGCGGTAGAAACATCCAAACGTGGTCATATATAACCCACCATAACCCATAAAACACAACAGTATCATCTCGCCCTTATTGCTTCATTTATCTCAATCCGCTTGCCTAGCTTCCTCAGTTCTCATTACAACGAATGGGCGTCAAATGTGAGGCAGCTTGGCTCGTAAAACATATCAAAAACGTCGGAAAACTCTAGTTTTCGCCCACCCAGCTACGTCAGACGCATGCCCCGAGATCTGTGACTCGGAGTGGTGAGGCATTTCCGGAGGTCTTATGAGTTGGGGTGGTGCAGGATGGTGGGGAGCGTGTTGTGACTTCGGGTGGTGCGGCATTTCCGGAAGTTTTATAAGCTGGGGTGGTGCGGGATGGCGAGGAGCGTCTTGTGATTTGGGGTGGTGTGGGGTGGCGAGGAGCGTATTGTGATTTGGTGTGGCACGAGATGGCAGGACGGTGTGAGTTGGGATCGTGCGGGATAGCAAGAAGGGAGAACCTCGTGCAGGAGATTTCCGGGGGGTCGCAACCCAGCAAAACAACAAATCAAATGGGGAAAGGTCGCCGATCAGCAGGGAAAACAACGGATGGATAAAGCCGGGGACTGAATGACAGATAGTGTCAGTAGAGCATGTTCACCGTAAATGTAGTCATCGAGAACAAAGTAAAAAATGTGATAGTGAGAAAGAATAACCTTTTCAACGCGTCATTTCACCAGATTTGGACAACAAAACGAAGTTGGATTAATTAGTCGCAATTTACATGCAGCTAGCTGGTCTACAGCGAAGCGTCAGCCAGAGCCAGCCAACACCAGCGACGTCGGCAGCACAGGAGCGCATTTTACAACGCTACTCCCAGACATACGAGACGCTTAATTATACTACTGCCTTCAATGCCCGGCCACAACGACATTTAGGCAGTGCTTATTCTACACTTGTGAAGGCGAAGGCTTTAAACTGTTCCGGTCACGAAAGGAAGCGTATACCAATACCACGCAGTGCGAAACAAATCGTGTTTCGTGGCAACACCAAGTCACAACGAACGCCGTCGTGGAAAACTGCGTCGGGGCCTGTCACCTGCCAGTGAAACTGTTCAGAACAGTCCAGTTCAGGGCAGCTCGATGACCGGACAGGCGAGGACATCTCGGCCGGCCGGCTGTGGTGGGCTGTGGTCTGTGGTGGCCGCGGTGTCTGTGGTGCCTGTCGTGTCACTGGTGTCTGTAGTGTTCGCGCTCTCCGATGTGTTTTTAGCCCCTGGGTCCGTACCGTCTGCGGTTTTTGTGATATCCCGGTGTCTGTGGCGTCTGTGGCATCTGTGGTGTCTGTGGTGTTCGTGGTGTCTGTGGTGTCCGTGGTGTTTGTGGTGGCCGCCATGTCTGTGGTGCCTGTGGTGTCACTGGTGTCTAGTGTCCGCCCTCTCCGATGTGTTTGTAGCCCCCCGGGTCCGTACCGTCTGCGGTTTATGTGATATCCCCGGTGTATGTGGTGCCTGTGACATCTGTGGTGTTCGTGGTGTTCGTGGTGTTCGTGGTGTCTGTGGTGTCTGTGTTGTCTGCGGCTTTTGTGACGTTCGTGGTGAACGCGGTTTTTGGTGTCAGTGGTGTCAGTGGTGTCAGTGATGTCAGTGGTGTCTGTGGTGACGTCCACACTCCGGCTGCAGGCAGAGCCACAGCCTACTGCCGGCCGATCAGCACTGATGATGCGTCACAATTGTCCAGTTTACGTGAACATAATAACAGAACGGTCGCGTCATTTTCTCTTTCGCGCAAAAGTTCGCTGATGTCAACGGGCGTCTGGTGCTTCCAAAGCAACGGAAGTTTTATCGTAACATCACTGTTGGAGAGTTGACATGTTCGACATAACGCAATCGTGGTAGTCATTTTCACCACTAACGTGTAGTTGTTTACGACTAAAAGCTAATTACGAGCTAAATGACCGGTACACATGTGATTAATTTGAGTTTAAATATATTCCACATCATTATATTATAATTTGAACTCAGATGTACCCCATATTCAGATGTCCAACTTCTATCTCCGTTGCACTATCCGTCCTGGCACCGCCGTCAAGTCAAGGCCAAGGCGCTTTTGCCGGTGGCAGGACTGCTTGCGATGAATAATTAAATCATAGGTATTAGCCGCATTTAGCATTGGGTGTTAGTCATGCCAACACAATGAGAGGACGCGGAGGTTGCGGTTATGTTGGGATGGTTGCTGGACCTGCAGCTGTATACAGTCATTGACGGAAAAGACTCTCGGGTAAGCCACCTACCTACACAGGTACCTCCAAACTTCCAGGGCGGGTGGGGGTGTACATTGGCATCTCTTTTTGAACATACACGCACCCAATAACGTATTTTGTCCATCTGCGGGTTTGCTGCAACCACGAAGCTACATTGCGAATTGTCCACTTCAACTCACTACCCATGTTGCAGCTTCCATAAATCCATGCCTATTTGAAATATGTAGCAAAGGTCCTATTTATGGCTCAAGTTACATCTAAGCAGTTCAAAAGCTTTCAAGTACGGCGCAGTTTTCTTTCTCATAAGTTGGTCTTTTGCGTGGGGTTTATAGAAATTATAATTTTCACATTCATAGCGGTTGTACGTACAGCCAGAAACCCATGAACTTTGTGGGTGCGCACGGCACGTTTATGAGTGTACACAATATGGCTGTGAGCAGATGGCAACCGGTGAACAATACACCCCTGCTCTCCCCTTCACCACTGCCAAATAACAATACACCCCTGCTCTCCCCTTCACCACTGCCAAATAAAATACACCCCTGCTCCACCCTGCTCTCCCCTTCACCACTGCCAATACACCCCTGCTCTCCCCTTCACCACTGCCAAATAACAATACACCCCTGCTCTCCCCTTCACCACTGCCAAATAACAATACACCCCTGCTCTCCCCTTCACCACTGCCAAATAACAATACACCCCTGCTCTCCCCTTCACCACTGCCAAATAACAATACACCCCTGCTCTCCCCTTCACCACTGCCAAATAACAATACACCCCTGCTCTCCCCTTCACCACTGCCAAATAACAATACACCCCTGCTCTCCCCTTCACCACTGCCAAATAACAATACACCCCTGCTCTCCCCTTCACCACTGCCAAATAACAATACACCCCTGCTCTCCCCTTCACCACTGCCAAATAACAATACACCTCTGCTCTCCCCTTCACCACTGCCAAATAATGAGCGCTCCGAAGATGATGCAAGAACAATTTCATAGGAAATATCAATATCATATCATCATTACTACAGACTGTAGCAACAATTGACTAGATTCTCATTGTGGTCATGGGTGCACTCAGGGCACACCCACACAGCAAACAATCATTGAAGCCATTGCTTGGTTATACAGGTTTGCACCAAAATAAAGAGCTGGCCTGGAGTTCGAACAAGGGAACAAGGGAACAGGGAGGACGGGAAAAGGTAACGTCAATGACTGCAAACGCTTACAAGAATAAAAAAACACGATTCGCGGCATACAAGCATCCACTCGCATCACTAATCGTACACACACACACAGCACACTGCTGCCACCTTATATCATTATGGGCCGCCAACCCCGCCGCATACACAACAATCGTCATGCAGGCAGAGACGCAAACACGGCGACCGACCACGGTACGGCCCACCAACACAACGTGCCGTCACATTCTCACTCATTCCCGCTGTATACCTGGCCACCAACGCACCGACACAAAACTCTACGATCAGCTCCATCAACGACCAACATCGTGCCACGGAATATTTCTAGTGGAGCACATTCTCACCCAGGATGTAGACGTGGAAAGAACTTGGGTGTGGCAAGTGAAGCTCTTTGGAGAAAAATTGGGCATTTGTCAGGCATTGCTTGAGCTCATCGGTGATAAAATAGTGGAGCGGGGGAGTGATGTTTGTTTTTTTTTGTCTTCGAGCGGACACAAAATTGTGCTAGGCTGTTTGAAAATATTAGTGTGGCATGCCGCACCAATGTCTGCTTTCTGGTGTGGCGGCGGCCGCAACCTGGCAGCCGCCTACAGCCCAGTTCTGCCCTACTGCACCAAATAGGGTGCAGTAGGGCAGAACACCAAACAGCACAATACCACATACCACAAAACCAAAACGCCCCCTTCAACATCACCAATGCACGCGACGACTCCTAGTTCTACGCGATCTCGCTTTACACTCTCTTCCCTCCACGCGTCTCTCAAGAGAAAGCAAACACAAATCGACTGAGGTGTATGATGTGCACGCGGTCCGGTTACCAGCAGCTGCGTGCCAGTGAGTGTGTTTCAATCACCAGCTATCCTGCGCCAGTGTGCTTTTCAGCCGCCACAAAGCACGAGGCGATCAGCGGTTCACGGGCAGGATACTTGTCTCCGGACCGAAAGGTTGTGGGTTCGAGTTGTGCTCCTTGCCGCTTCATTGCTGTTGCTGCTCTTCGCTCGCGACCAAACGGCGTGGGAGATTTGCACCGCTATATAATCAAGTCAATCGACGCGTCGCAGAAAACAACCAGCCAATCAACCACAAAACATCACTGAGTTAGCACAACTGCAACACAGAACGTTGCCGTCCCCGACACAATACGTTGGTGCCTACCGTCCATATGGGCGTCAGAAGACTGTAGTCTTCAACTGGTATTGCCAGCAAACCGGCAACCAGCATAACAGGCAGTGGTACCCTTAGCACTGCAAGACGAGGAGCTCGCCTATTTTTAACGGAATGACTGACTTAATACGCTCTTGCACAGACTAACTTCGGAAGGTGCTCTTTTCGGCTCGTATTCAATATCGGAATCAAAAGAGAAGAACGACACTGTTCACCGAGTTTGGACATAGTCAATATTTCAAGAAGTGCTTTCCTCAGATTACAACGTTCTAACGAAGGTTAGACAGGTAAGCTATACGTAAGCATACGATGAGCAACTAAGACACACGAAGAAAGATGAGTAAAGAAAACAGATAAGTAAACTATAAAAAAGCAAGCCCACCAGCATTACAGAAAGGACAATGCAACCTCAATACAGCCCTGCAAACGAACCAGATTCCTTCCAAACTATCCCGCATTCGCAGCTAGCTGATCCTGGTCATCTTTTGTCTGGACGAAACATTGAGATTGATTCCGCCTCCAAAAAGCCCTTCAGATTCTATCATCGTCCAGTTCGCCCTAGTCAGTCCAGACTTGGTCCAAAGAAAGCACTTCATAATGACAGCGTCCATTTTTCCCACTCCCAATCAACATTACCAGCATCCATGAAAGCTGCCAAGGGTGTTTCCCAGCAGGACTGTCCGGGCACTAACATTGGTATTGGTGGCCATTGATGGCTGAGTAGTCGCATGGTGGTGAGCGGAACATTCGCCGGACTGGGGGGGGGCGCCGCACAACACGTGTCACCGATCACACACAGCTGTGCACACCGCGCAGCTGTGAGCGCACTCACCATCTTTTTGACGAAGGACACGAAGCCGTAGCCCTTGGACTTCTGCGTCTGCGGGTCGCGCACCACCCGGCAGTCGCTGTGGGCGGAGAGAACACGCGTCAGGCGCCAATCGTCGCGGCCAAAGGTCAGCGGCCACGTCCACCGGCTCGCCACCGGCCAATGCAGCGGCCGGCCGGCTCATGCATACTCATCAGACGACGGCCCATCTCGCCACGTCCAATCAACTCGGGGCAACGCGCCGCACCAAGATTACTACCCAGTTTTGTCCAATAAATGACCGTCGGCTAAATCAGCACAAATCAGCCGATCGCTGATTGGCCGGAGCCGCGAGGCTGGTCCGGACATTGGCCGCCCACCGACCCCGTACGCTTCACTGCATATTGGCAGGCTTCCCAGGCCGTTGCCGGCCACCCGCGGTCGGCACATACCGGCGCGCCAGCGCTCACAGGCGACATTGATGACGGCAGAAATATGAGTGCCACCGCGGGCGGCAGAGTGACGGCGATGCCGGAAGATGCGGCTTCCGGCCTGACTGGCTTTGGCGCAGTGCGGGCGTCCCACTCTCGTGCTATTTTCTCTTTTCTCTTCCGACAAAGTTGAACAATGCACTCGCCCGATGTAATCTGTGTGCCGGCGGACAGGCAGACGGTCAGCCGGCCCAAATTGTGCCGTTGGTATTCAGTTAAGTTTCGCTATCGCCAGCCGATCTAAATTTGATTGCACTAATGCACCAATTACATAAATAGGTCAGTCGCAGTGATGCCCACTGGTCGACATGTGAAGACACACAGTCGAGTTGCCGAGCGGCGAACTGCACCCCCACTGACTGGGCATCACCCCCCCCCCACTGACTGGGCACCACACCCCTACTGACCGGGCACCTACCCCCACTGACTGGGCACCACACCCCTACTGACCGGGCACCTACCCCCACTGACTGGGCACCACACCCCTACTGACTGGGCGCCACATCACCACTGACTGGGCACCACACCCCCACTGACTGGGCGTCACATCACCACTGACTGGGTACCACACCCCAATATGTCCAAATTCGCGATTTTAGACGTCGAGGAGGGGATGGAAAAAATCATATTGATATAGCATCGAAGTCCCGAGACAAATATGCGCCTATCCACACTGACTGGGCGCCTATGCCTACTGACTGAGCACCTATCCTCACAGACTGACCCATTTCTACACTGGCACACCCACCCCACCTCGTGATGCGGCCTCCCCGCCCATGTCCGACTACACCGGCCCGTCTACCCGCCCATGTCCGACTACCCGCCAATGTCCGACTACACCGGCCCGACTACCCGCCCATGTCCAACTACCCGCCTATGTCCGACTACACCGGCCAGACCACCCGCCCATGTCCGACTACACCGGCCAGACCACCCGCCCATGTCCGACTCCCTACTGTCGGCTGAACCAGTTGACTCTTGACCGTGCCATGCGGCGGCGATAGCGGCGTCGATAGCGGCGTCGGTAGCGGCGGCCGTAGCGGCGGCGGCCGCGGCAGATCGTTAGTGCCGGCCGGAACACATGCCCGTGCGGCCGGCGTTGTCATGTGACTGGACCGAAAACAATAGGCGGCGCGCGGGCCTTTGTGTCGGCGACAGCGCGCCGCCACCCACCGCTCGCCAATCACACATGCAATCAATCCAGCCCCAGCACACCCTAATACCGGGCGCAAACACCCGAAATCCGCGGATATGTGCCAGTGAAGGGGCATTGATTGCTCCAGTGTATCATTAGGCCATTCGCACACGACTCACGGCGAGGTGCAGGGGAACGAAATCGACCGGTGACTAGCTTCCACCTCAATGTAGTGCTGAGGGGTGAGGTGGCAATGCAGGCCACCGTGGCCCAGTCGCAGGAAATGCTGAGGAAATGGTCGACAGGGACGATAAGCAGTCCCGGTGGGAGAGGGGAGGAGTGACAATATAGGCCATCGTGGCCCACTCGGAGGAAGTGCTGAGGAAATGGTCGGCGGGACGATAGGCAGTTCCGGTGGGAGAGGAGTGACAATACAGGCCACCGTGGCCCACTCGGAGGAAGTGCTGAGGAAATGGTCGGCGGGGCGATAGGCAGTTCCGGTGGGAGAGGAGTGACAATACAGGCCACCGTGGCCCACTCGGAGGAAGTGCTGAGGAAATGGTCGGCGGGGCGATAGGCAGTCTCAATGGGATAGGGGAGGGATGGCAATACAGGCCGCCATGGCCCAATCGGAGGAAATGCTGAGGAAATGGTCGGCAGGGGCGATAGGCAGTCTCGATGGGAGTGCGCAATACCGTGGCCCACACGGAGAAAATGCTGAGGAAATGGTCGGCAGGGGGATAGGCAGTCCCGGTACCCGGCGGTCCCGAGTCATAGACTTGACCGCCTGCTGTGACCGTGACCTTCTTATGGTGCAGCCCGCCCAACCCATCGACCACACGCGAGACACCACACAACACTGGGTGGAGTTAGTTCGTTATTTGGGCTTTAGGGCGTATCGACTAACACTGGGTGGAGATATTTCGTGAGCTACCGAGTTAAAGGTGGGAAACATTCTACGTACAGCTTTTGCTCATGATCAGATGGTTAAGAGTGCCCTATCCCCTCCCAGAACCGAAATGCACACAAACCATAAGGTTAGCACATATAATGAGGTACAGAGTGGCGGGATTCCCTGCAAATAAAAAAATCACATATAGAAGGAAAAGACAGCAATAATGGACAGGTAGCGTAGCCGGGGGAACTTGGCCCGGACGTCCACGTCCGGCTTTTACAAATTAAATAGATACGGTAGAAATTGAGTATTTCCAAAATAAAATGTTTACTTTTTGGGCGTGCGAAAAAAAACACACAAACATCGGTGAACCTGGCTCCAAACACATTTTTTGTAAAAGACAGGTGCCGGGCACAGGAAACTGGTTTTGAAACGACTAAGTTTGGCTACCCTTCGATAACGAGTTCTGACTGCGCATTTGTAGTGAAGTATCCGTCATATGAAACAGCAAGTCTGTTTGGGCACCAAATGCAGAGGACCACAGGAAGTCATACTCAAATACGGCACACCTCTACCGACTGCTCTGTTCTCTGCGCCAACCCACCAGAGATAATTTCATTAATCTGTTTTATAAGACTAGTGACATGAAGTGGTCTTACACGTGATGATTCGCACCGCGCCTTCACTGCAGAGTCCAAGAAATTAAGCACCATTTTGATCCCCGAGGTTTGCAGGTACAACCAGGTTTCGGCAGGTAGCACTTAAGTGAACATTTTTTTTCTGCCAGTTGAGGAGCCCACTCGGCCTACGGTCTAGCTTGCAATGTCGTTCTGCATATCTGATGCATACTTGCTTAAATATAATAAGCTTTGTGGCGCTGAGCGCTACCTTAGCCTTCCACGACCGAGAGCATTTTGCAAGCTTTCCCATCCCAGGGGTGGTAGGGTGGGTGTTGTATCCTCTCGCCACTTCTCCCCTAATGCAGATGGAGCCACAGAACGAAAGACCAGCAAGTTGCGCGTCGCGATAAAAATCCAATGGTATCATGTTGTTATAATTTCTATGAACGAATGCCCATCGATAGCAGGTTAAAATGTCATGAGTTGTCGAAACGTTGAGGTCGACAGCTTCATCCAGGACGTCCACTGAATCTACATCACATAGCGCCGCTCTCTGGGCACCGGAAGATGGCTTAGGCTTACGCATATCTATCAACATCTCACTTGACCAAAACGTGCATTATTAAATACCCAGGCCAGGTGAAGTCCTCACCGTCCACACCAAGCGTGATAAACGCTTTTAAAAACGTGCAATAGTGCTTGGGAGTTCCCCGGACATAAATAGTCGCTGAATGCAAGCTAAGTGCCTTAAATGTCTTTGAATACATGATTTCACAAACACCTCCGAGCGGTCAACTGACTGTATGTGTGTATGTGTGTGTGTGTGTGTGTTTGTGCGTGTGTGCGTGGTCGTTATCAGCGTGGCAGCTGCACAGTGGGCCGTCCGACGGCGACGTCGGCGGCGGCGGCGGCGGCGGCGGACACCGGTTCGCCCTCTGTTTGCGACAGAGCCGACTTGGAGCCGCTAAGGAGGACCATCTGTTACGACGAGTTCAATAGCTGTACCTGCGCTCTCGCCGAGCCGGCTGGAGCGCAGCCGAGCTGCCGGCAGTCAGGCCGTGTGGACACGGCTGGTAAGTGACGACTCGTCCTATAGATGTCCAGCGCGTGCTCAAGTGATCATCATCAATGATTGGTGTTTATTCAGAACAATTGAATCACACGCAATCCGGACCATATGTACTAGCTTCATAGATTTAGAAAATAATGTTGATAATAATGTGCAAGGCAGACAAGATGAGAGGCAGTCAACTTCTGTCCATCAAAATTAGTTATAAAAACGAATTTGATAGACAACACCGAACTTTCGACTTGTTAAGAACTGATTTAACACATTTTGAGTATTACAACTCAGCATGCAAAAATTATAATATCACGTTTCACAATGGAAAAAAACAGAACAGCTTAATGGCTTCCCATGCAGAGAACGTCATAGACACAAATATTCGTTCAGACTGCTCCAGCAAATACATCTCTATTTGTTTATGAAAAGTCAAAGGCCCACAGATGACAACCAATATTAGCATATTAGATCAGAACCCGTCCTCCTGTCGTTGGATCAGTTGTCTTTTAGATATTAGATCAGAACCCGTCCTCCTGTCGTTGGATCAGTTGTCTTTTAGATATTAGATCAGAACCCGTCCTCCTGTCGTTGGATCAGTTGTCTTTTAGATATTAGATCAGAACCCGTCCTCCTGTCGTTGGATCAGTTGTCTTTTTTATTTCTGACGTCATACTCATAGCAACTATTGAAATTGGAAACAGCTCTGAAATGGGAAAGCTCTGCTCATAGTGAATGACTTTCCTCATTTAGGAAATACAGAAGTGAGCTTTATTAATATGAGATCATCAGAAAATCGGTGGCAATGGCTTCCTTTTCGAAACAATTGGTGTGGTGCCATACCAAAGGAAAGACATAGCAAGTTTCGTTAGCATAGTTCATAGTGAATATTTCCAAAGCATTACCATCTCCTATGATGATTATTGCTAACCAAAAGACAGGAAGGTTAGGCACCAGATACCAACTGTAACAGGCAGCGATGAAACTAGCACTGTATTGGAAACCGGCTGCGGCGAACGTGTTTCCTTTCCCAACCCTTGCAGTCGGATATTGGGTTCGCTTCAGCTACGCTACTCTGTGACAAATGACCTGGAGCCCGGGCGGCGAAAATACACACGTAAATTCAAA
Source organism: Ashinkailepas kermadecensis (assembly GCA_034440615.1). Classification (NCBI taxonomy): domain Eukaryota; kingdom Metazoa; phylum Arthropoda; class Thecostraca; family Neolepadidae; genus Ashinkailepas; species Ashinkailepas kermadecensis. The sequence continues at coordinate 22,941 of JAOTOM010002599.1, read as the reverse complement.
CCTCTCACATGAATTTCGGTCTTTCGGTAATTTTATACAGCAGCGCCAATAGTTTAAGCGTCACTGAAAGTAGACGGTAAAGAATGAGGGTGGAGATTAATTGTTGGGAAAAGTGGGTGAGATACGTCGCTTAAGACCGTTATCATGCAAATAAGACAGACTGGAACAAGCGGACCGCAGCCAAACTGAGGCGGAGAGCTGCTGCGAGAAGCACGACACAGTCACATCACGCAACGGGTGGTTTTCAACACACTGAAGGATATCGTCAGTGCAAGCCGATGCCAGGTAGTAATACCACAATTTTGTCCAGTGTTTGGATGCAAAATGCAAAAGGCAAGGTTCGGCGGCAAAGCTGACAATAGCCAGCGACAAAACAGGCAAAAACAGCACACAAAACTCCATACATGTGAATAATTAACCAGCCAAGCCTTCGCGCCAACCGCACCAGCGCCAGTTTCCAGAGCACATCAGATAATGTTCGGGTGCACTCAGAGTAAGTAAGTAATTAGCCGGGAAGACGGCGGCGTATAACTGACACGAGCGTGGTCGGCCGGTGTCTGCGCACTGTCTCTGCCGTCCTGGCGGGCGACACCAGCTGGCACGAGACGACCGCCGCGCGGCCGACAGAGCGCGGCAGAGGACGGCAGAGGACGGCAGAGGACGGCAGAGGACGGCAGAGGACGGCAGAGGGGCGACGCACGGCAGCGTCGCGGGTCGCGTCAGACGGCGCAGCTGGGCCGCGCGGGCCGCGTAAAAAATTCATAAGGCCACCGTCAGCCGTCGGATTGGTCGTCGTTCGCCGTCGCCGCTGAATAATGAATGCGGCCGCGTGAAATGGCTGGGTGCGGGCAGCGGCGGTGGCAGCCGCGGCCACTGTGAGCGGCGCCGCCGGCCGACGCCTGCTATCGGCCAGAGTGTTTTCATAGCGTCCCCTTTACGAGGCGACCCGGCCGAGCCGGCCACGTTAGCCGGCTCCGGATGGCGCCGGCTCACTCCCACCTAATCAGACGGGCGGCGGCGGCGACGCCACCTGGGCCCGGCGCCGGCCGGCCGTCTCAGGTCACTGCTGCAGACACAGCTCCCGGAACTACCGGGCAGCTACTCCAGGTCACTGCTGCAGACACAGCTCCCGGAACTACCGGGCAGCTACTCCAGGTCACTGCTGCAGACACAGCTCCCGGAACTACCGGGCAGCTACTCCAGGTCACTGCTGCAGACACAGCTCCCGGAACTACCGGGCAGCTACTCCAGGTCACTGCTGCAGACACAGGTCCCTTTACTACCGGGCAGCTACTCCAGGTCACTGCTGCAGACGTAGCTCCCGGAACTACCGGGCAGCTACTCCAGGTCACTGCTGCAGACGTAGCTCCCGGAACTACCGGGCAGCTACTCCAGGTCACTGCTGTACAGCCACGTCAGATCACTGCTGCAGAGACGTCTCCCGGAACTACCGGGCGGCTACTCCAGGTCACTACGGCATAACAGTTTCAGGTCACTGCGGGACAGCGAATCGGGGCACTACTGGACAGCTGCTGCAGGTCACTACTGCATAGGCACCTCAGGTCAATGCGTGACAGACATCTCTGGGCACTACTGAACAGCTACCTGAGATCTCTACTGCATAGCCACCTCAGGTCACTGCGGGACAGACATATCGGGACACTACTGGACAGCTATTTCAGATCACTACTGGATAGCCATCTCAGGTCACTGCAGGATAGACAGCTTGGGTCAATACTGAACAGCTACCTGAGATTACTACTGCATAGCCACCTCAGACAGCTTGGGTCAATACTGAACAGCTACCTGAGATCACTACTGCATAGCCACCTCAGGTCACTGCGGAACAGACAGCTCGGGTCACTACTGGACCTCAGCTCACTACTGCCGAACCACCCCTGGTCACTGCTGGACAGACGGCTCGGATCACTACTGGACAGCCGCTTCACTACCTGTGGCTACTGTTCACCATTAAGCGGACCCGACTGCGTGACCAAACGCGTGACCTGATCGGACCAGACTTGCTCTGACTTGCTTATATTTTATCCGGCTGGGACCAGCCAGATCAGATCAATTTGGTCCGATTTGCTTGGCTAGGTTCGTTTTTTTCTCAATAAATGCTTGTTCACAAATTGACAAGCCATTCATGTGTTTATATACTTTACACTATACGACTTTTGGGGAAATAATATATTACATTACACGGACTGTACACCACAAACATCAGGCGATATGGATCTGCTTGTGAATTCCACTAAGGACTCTTTTCTCACACTGGCCGTTTTCATTAGACATTCGTTCACGTAAACGATTTCCACTATGAAGCTTGTGCCAAGGGCAAGTCTACAAAGCTTTGTTTGATCGCCCGCAGATTCAGGAAGCGTTTTTTTTCTTGGTGAGCCGACTGAAAACCAGCCAAAAGGCGCCCAATGTTTCTGACAGTTTCGTTACAGCAGGATAGATCGAATACATTACTGGGAGGGATGAATGTTGGAGACAGATTTTCAATTCGTACATCGAGCAATAAGTCAGAGCAAGTACGAATCCTGGAAAGAGGCAGCGACGCGCCCTTCGCTATCTGAGTTCCGCACCTGCACGAGCCATCCAGACGTTTATACCCTGTTCATAATGGCATTGAGGGGCGATGGCAGCCCCCCCCTCCCACGAGTCCCGTCAAGAGTACCGGCTCCACGCGATAAGGCCTACTGGAGTCGCCGGCCAGTGATGTGGCAGGTACATTAGCTGGCCAGGGTCGCCACCACCGGCCGCCGGGGACGTGTCGCACCGCACCTGTGCTCTGTCGGTCACAGAAGTAGCCGGCAACCGATCTATTTGTCGCTCACGGAGAGCACGACGGAGAGGCGGCGGCTGTTTGAGTGGCTGATCGGCCTGCAGGTGGTGCGGCGCACGTCACGCATACGGTGCCCAGTGGCGGCCGCCGGCGCTGATACCGTCATAAGAGCCCCTCGCCGGCTGTTTGAGTGGCTGATCGGCCTGCAGGTGGTGCGGCGCACGTCACGCATACGGTGCCCAGTGGCGGCCGCCGGCGCTGATACCGTCATAACAGCCTCTCGCAGTGCCAGGTAGCGCAGCATTCCGAGCGGAATGCCAATGCGAGGTGGCGGCGACGTGGCGGCCACAAACAAATAACACCATCAGCGACATCAGGCCGCGCCGGGGCCGGCAAGATGCGAGTTTGGCCGGCGCCGCAGTCAGTGGAGAACGACACTAAATCCGGCCAGAGTGGACGTCCATTAGCTGGACCAACAGCGGCCCAGTCGGCTTCAGGTGGCCCGATACACTGCACCGAGGCGAGCTGAGGCCACTGAGGCGGGCTAGGGCAGGCCCCGTGACCTCGCACCATCCAGAGGCGGCCCGGTGAAGGCTCGGCCACACCAGAGCGGGCTGGGGGAGAAAGGCTAGGGCGGTGTGGGGAGAACTGAGGCTGGGGTGCTACGATATGCCGTACCCGTTCAAAGGCGCTGTTTATTTCAGCGGTTTTTAGTCACCAGCGCCGAGTTTCCGCCACTTAAATCCATCGCAGGAAATTAGCTCGGCTGGCAGCGCAGATTGCGTGGCGAGTACAGCCACACGTGACGCACATCACCAACGTGGCGAGTACAGCTACAGGTGACGCACATCACCAACGTGGCGAGTACAGCCACACGTGACGCACATCACCAACGTGGCGAGTACAGCCACACGTGACGCACATCACCAACGTGGCGAGTACAGCCACACGTGACGCACATCACCAACGTGGCGAGTACAGCCACACGTGACGCACATCACCAACGTGGCGAGTACAGCCACACGTGACGCACATCACCAACGTGGCGAGTACAGCCACACGTGACGCACATCACCAACGTGGCGAGTACAGCCACACGTGACGCACATCACCAACGTGGCGAGTACAGCTACACGTGACGCACATCACCAACGTGGCGAGTACAGCTACACGTGACGCACATCACCAACGGTGATTTGCACGCTCATCAGCCCTACTGTGACGCAGTCGATGTTTCGACTGTGGTGTGGCCAAGGGGCACGAGGTGCATATACCTGCACGCAGAGGGGTATCTGATGGCGATTCTGGGCCTCAGGCACGGTTTGGTAAACCTGACAAACCATGTATCTTCCCTATTCCCGTTCAGCACACTTACAAAACAACAAATTTATCGACACTACAAGAAACACAAGCCAGTGGCGATCCGGGGGATGCGACCGAATCCGAAACGGCGCTCCATTGGAAAACTCCGACTGCACCCGCTCGAGATTTTCAGCCGAAGGTGCCCTTCCGCCGTACCGAAGGTTCGATGTATCTCACCAGGGAAATGTTCCACCAAAATAGCAATTTGGTTCTTTGATCAATAAACACATAAATATTCAGTTTTCCCAAGGTGCTCAACACAAGTGAAGTAGTACAAAAGTTGTTAAATTCAGTCACGTGACCAGATGTGCTTGATGAAGACGTGTACTGCATTGGAACATACCGAGTTCTTTTTCCTATCAAACGACCGACCACTGCGGGGGACATGGTGATCTTGCATCTGTTATTAGTGATAATATTCACATGCTATAGTTGAAAACGAAGGAAGACTTTCCTCTCTTCTACGATGGCGAATACCAGACAGCAGTTCGACAAAGTAGGTTAGGAAATCTATAACTGGCTTTCATGGAAAAACCGGCCGTGATGCACTGGCTAGGGCACCCTGCCACTGCCATACATGTGCTAAAGTACACACAGTGAATAAGGTACACATACACAGCAACAATTCTCAATGCTAAGAACAACTCAGAAATGCAATCATCTAAGCTTCGACAAAACACGACTCGCAAGATATAACGATACAAACTATGAAAAGATCAACACAAGTGTTGGTATTCGTCTGTCTGCAAGACTAATAACACCCTTCGGATAAAGGCGCGTTCCTACCATTAAGGCAGGTGCCGAAGTTTGGATGGCAAACTAATAGTACGGGAAGCGCACCACAAACAAAGCTTGGATAGAAAGAGCTGCTTCAGTTCCGACTCGTGCTTTTTTGGTCGATTGGAGCGACGTATTTCAAGTGCACGTTCCAGTGCATGGTCCACAAAGTACGCCAGCTCTTTCGTCCTCACTTTCGTCTCCCTCTTACTCTCTCACTCTCTCTCACCCTCGTCTCGCTCCCCTCTCTTTCTTTCCATTGTCTTCCAGTCACGTCAAGATTACGAACTGGTCTCCAACAATGCATACGTAATTTCAATCAGTTATGATAACTAGAACCTGAATTAGAAACTTGGACAGAAGATCCCAGTTGAACCGCCGGACCCGGCCATTTTCAGGCGGCAGAGATCATTGAAATTCAAGACATAGTGCTCAACAAAATGTCTCGTGTTTCTTTCTGAAAACTTCTCGCGTAGGGCAAAGTATAACTGAGTTTGATATATCCAGGTGGCTTGGTCAGGGTTGCTAGTTTGAAACCAGCAATGGGCGAGGCATACAAATAAAGGAGTCTTCTATGACTTAGAACAGAGAAAGAGAATCGGTACTGCAGTGGAACGTGAGAGGGACAGCTATGCAATGTTTCCTTGACAATTTATAGCAAATATACCACTGCACTACTATGTCCGAAATCTGCACAGAATTCGTAAGTTTGTTTGGCTAGCATCGCGTTGTCCGGACACGAGATTGCTCGGAAAAGTACGAATCGCTGTGGCTGATGGAGGCGCATACCAGAGTTGTGTAGATTATCAACAACCAAAGGAGGATGGTAACTGAGAGCCTCCGATCCGCATAATTTTACGAAACAAGCAATTGAATCTAACGACCCATCTAACGCCTGTGTGAACAGTTAAGTCGGAACGAGGGTATACAAATATTTTCAAAAACAACCAACAACGACATGGATAGCAGAGCTCCTCTAACATAAAACACCATCAGGACCAAAATAAGTGACTCGATAGAGAAAAAGAAGCTAAACCAGAATCCAGTAGGTTGGATTTTCACGAATTAATGCGTATGAGGAGCCAAAATCAGGAATCAAGAAGATGTCGGATGCCAGAAGGGGACGAAGAAGAACCTTGGGCAAGCTGACTTTATAGAAGCATCTCTGTTGAGGGAGTGTCAATTGTTTCTGAACCCATGTTCACATACCGAATCACACCAATCAGTAGTACCTACTCAATGCTTCTTTCCGCTAAAGGCGAGGGGATGCACTCAAGCCCGTTCATGAGTGGAGACCCCGGGGATTTTGGGTCTCTAGCTTCCTGTTGGAAGAAAATAAAACATGAGGCCTATGGTGCACACTTTTTTTGTCCCGGAATGCGTTGTGGATCCCCAACTATGAAGGCCTGTTTCCCCAACGAATCTGTCACAATACTATCGGAATGTTTATGTGCGACCGGAAAGTGTGGGCGAGGGGGTAGAGTAGTAGTACTAAATATTTGTTAATTGAGGAAGGATGGGAGAGTTGGGGTAGCAGTAGCAGCTTTTTGTACTGAAAACGCACAGCTGACGGAAAGCCAACAGCATCCAATTCCGGCTCTGCAATTGACATAATACTGTCCCATATTTATGTGTAGAACCGAGAGACATGGGATAGCTTTCAGTACGCTGCTCAGATGATGTGACAAGCAAACATTTTGACACACGTTAGTTACTCAGGGAACCAGAAATGCTTTCATCTGTGATTCACTCAAATTACGACATGCAGGCTCGCACCACGAGAAAGGCAAAGCTTGTAACACCGTTCCGAGCCGAAGCCGGGCACGGGTGTTTTCATCCAGTTGCTACACAGAGCATCATTGAAATTAATTCTATGTACTATATATACTAGAGCCCTGTCGGGCTTTAGTAAGTCCCTACCATGTCCGTATCGGGCTACATTTCAGCAACACAAAACACAACAGCTAAGTAAGGAAACAATCTAACACAGTTTTGTATCAACGACTGCCATCATGGGGTGTCTTCCCGAGTTCTGAACATCCAGCGATATATAGACATATATTATAACTATATACCTATATGTTTTTATATATGCATATACACACACACACACACATCTCTATATATATATATATATATATATATATATATATATATATATATATATATATTAGGGTGTTTACAAAATTACAAGGCTGAAATCATAACGGGATCATCTATCGTTTGGTGACGTTGGTGGGGAAACACCAAATATATAATTTCGTTCGAATTGAAGAATATTTAGGGGTTCCGCAAGTCCATGAAAGTTTCTCCTATGTAACGCACCTCGTTGGAATCTCGACATCGACGTTTCACAAAACTGTTTTTGCGCTACAAGTAAGTGATTTTAGAACATCATACAACAATGGACAAGATATAGTGTAACATCATATTGTTATTCAAGATGGATTGCTTAATTTGACTGAATATACCGTCATTATAGTATTCCATGTCCCTGTCTGCGGAACATCGACACGAAATTCGAACTGCTGGAGAATGTCTCCCGCTTTTAGATGCCTGGCTTTATTTGTGCACTGAACAACGTAGAAACGCGTAACAAAATGTGACAAGTAAAGTAGGTACAGCTCAAGTCAAGCCGGGCTCAAGAGTGGAGGCGGCAATGAGCCTCGACGACCTGCAGCAAATACTGCTCTTCGGCCTCGTTCTTGGTCAGGGCGGTGTTGGAGTCAGATATCAGTTTGATCCCGCGTTCCGCTCCGTCGCTTAGGACGGTGAGCTTCTGAGCCACTGTCCGGTCTCGCCGGTAGGACTCGTCGTTCGCCCACTGGTTGACGGGGATCGCGCAGAGTGCCTTCGCAATCCACGGTGCGCGGTGTAACGCGCCTGGCCGCCAGAATGTCTGACACTTGGCCGGTGGCCACCGCCAACACCAATTGAGCAAACTCCCGGCAGTCGTGCCGCCGCCTTCAGCACATCCGCCGTCTAAACGCGCCACTTGTCAAGGTGGTCGAGGCGTCAACCCTGGAACATCTCCGATTGCGCAGGGACCGTGTGCAGCCATTTGTCTCGGAACCGCTTGAAGAGCACGATCTCGGATCCTGACGAAGTTCCCATGGGGTCTTTGAAGAAGGCGACCAGCACGAGCTCCAGGATGTGGTGACGATACACCAAGTGGAGCAGTGGCCGGCCAAACGTTTCACCCAGCAAAATGCAACACCCGAACTGGAATACAGTGTTCGACGCAGTCGTGTCAAAGGAGTGCGCAACTCGCTTCTCCAGCCCCCATTCCACGAGTACGTCTGCCGCCTTGTTCGCCATGGCCTCGCCGGTGCCGGTGAGGAGGGCGGGTACTGTCAGTAACTTGTCATGCGAGAGCTGAGGGCTTGACACGAAGAGTGCGAGGCGGTGGACTCATCCCGGCTCAATGTCGATGTTCGGCATGAGCTTGTCATCACAGTGCAAAACAAGGACTGCGTCGACGGCTTCCACCCCATTAACGAACTCCGTCACGTAAGTAACTTCGACGTGATATAAGTGGCCTAAATATAACTTATTTTCATGAAAGAGGCAATTATTACGACTCTCTTGCTTTTACTTTTCGTAATCATCTTTGTTGGTGTTTCTTTTCATAATCATCCGGCTGGCTTTGAATACTTGCTAATGCAAAACGGAAGCCTTAATAAAAGAACGCCGTTTGTCAAGTTCTGTTCCGCGAGTAAAAAACAAAGAAATAGGCCTCATAGATGATGCAGATTGTATATATGACCTGAATTAATATGACCATAACTAAATTGTGCTATCTTATTTGCACAAAAGCACTTAATACAACCCCGTTCTTGACCGGGCTTCATGGCATCTTGACCGAGCTCCAACCGGGCCTGGGGACAGCATACCGGGCAGACCCTGGCTTCAGTGCCAACACCTCCAATATTTATCACCTGTAGTAGGTATCTTGAGTGCGTGTCTGAGTAACTGCCTTTTCCTTGTGCCTCTGACTCAGAAACTACAATGCTCAGTCACAGTTTGCATTGCCTGCAACTGAATACAACACAATTCAAAACATGGCTATCTCTCCAAACGGGAAAACGGGAGGAGACAGGATGGAACAGTAGAGTAATGAGATCACTATCACTGCGAACGGAGAGGAAGAGCATATTACAGTACTCACGATGCCTATCTAAACAAGGAAGGGGGTGCCTATTACAGTACTCACGATACCCACCCACACGGAGGGGAGAGCGATGACCATTGCAGTACTCACGATATCTCTCCGAAAGGGGCGAACGCGTCTCGGAGGGTGTGTGTCTCAATCTCGGGGCTGAGGTCACCGACGAATATATGAAAGTGCTCTGTGGAGAAAGGGAGGAATTGGTCAGTGCGCGTTATCAATCACCATCAGACGGAATGGCAAGCTTCAGACCATCCGGCTGGTGACTCAGTCTCACCAGGCAGGCCAAGCATTTAGTCACATCCCTGTGACTAAATGTTTGGCTTGGCTGACACCTGCGCTTTCAACAATTCAGTCACACGAGTGCTCCGCAATTGGGCAGAATGGACATATGTCAGGAGGATATTCCAGTCAATTCCTGACGAAGGCTGGGGAACCGTGGACTTGCTAGGTCGCCACCACTGCAGTTGAAAACGGTCGAGTAAAGCGGCCCTGTAAGCACTTCCGAGCGCCACTGCGAGTAACAGCCTCCGTCAGCACTGGAAAATCCCACGGTGCAGCCGTACAAAGCTACTTGCCTGCTTCAAACTCTCACAACAACGGTCCAAACAACTTTAGACGGACAAGAGACGTGCGAATGTTGGAGATTAAAACGACTTGAAAACAAATTGTTCATCAGTTAGGATACTGGAGAGATCTTTATAAGGCAGCTTTGAATGGCTGAAATGTTTGGTAGTGGAGCTAGCTATGTTGACATTGTGCAGTGGTACATTAAGAAGAAGGGGAAAGGATGGACATCGCGTGTGGTCCGAGCCCAGCGCCCTGTCGAGGGCTTTAGTCTTAATAGTCCCAATACTGCGTTGGACCTCTGTCACCACCACCAGCGGGGTCTACTGCTTAGCAAATCCTTGCCATGCCAAAACGAGAGGGAGATGCATACAAAGGAACCAGTGGGATTTGGCAACAGATCAGCTTAATCGGCAACTGAGGAGCTACCTTTAAAATACCGTGTGTGTCTGTCAACACAAATTTCTAGAGCTTACACGAATGCCTTTACAAAATTGCATAACATAACGGCAATAGCGTACCTATAATTATTAGGGCCGTGAACCCTTCGCGACCATCGGTCAGATTACGCATTCCGGCTCAGCCTAAATACTCCCAAGTTTCATTATTGCAACTTAAGACGAGGACGGCAATTGTGTTTCTCCATGATAGATGAAGAGGACCGTGGTTCATACATATGATTTGGGGGAGGTCAGACTGGGACATTTTGTACATCCCAGTTTGAGCTAGGCTTTTGTCGGGTATCGATACTCTAAGCCGAGGAAATTCGGTTAAGTGAGCGATACGCTCTGAACTGTTTACCCATGAACAAGCGGAAGGGGGCGGGGAGAAGATGCACCATCGGAGGATGGAGAAAAATCAGCATTGTGAGATGGTTCCTACAAAAGTATGCAAAGTGACGTCCCCATGAATACGAGTCGCAACATGCGGCATGCCTCTATGATAAACGGCGTTTGGATCTGCACGGGTCCAATGACGCATACAAAAACAACACGGTGTTTGCTCACGAGAATTGGTCATGCCAATATTCTTATCCACACGACCAGTTGGATTGAGGAAACATCGTGTGGAGTTTACCTGAAGTTTCACGGAGTTGAGCTACGTCACAGGGTTGCAATTTGCAATTGTTTGTTATGATTGGCACGGATGTGACGCAATACCACATTACATGAAGTATCAGATAAAGAATACTTGCTGGTGTAAGCATCCATCTCAGTACGTATGTCGGATACTATTGAAGCTTGCTATTAAGCACTCTTGGTGGCATAAACATACACATCAGTAAGTATTTCGGATGTTATTGAGGTATACAACATACTTGGTGGTGTAAGCATCCACCTCAGTAAGTATGTCGGATATCATTCAAGTATACTTGCTGGTGTAAGTATCCACCTCAGTACATATGTCGGATGTCATTGAAGTATAATACAAAGTATATTTGGTGGCGTAAGTATCCACCTCAGTATGTATGTCCGATGTCATTGAAGCATAACATACGCATATTTAGTGGTGTAAGCATGCACATCAGCACGTATGTCGGCGTCAGCTTAGTGCTGCATAACTGAAAGAATACAGACCATTGTTAGGGAATTTAACGCGGCTAATCCGGACCGCGGCATGGGGGACCTGGCGGACCAGGACGGCAGCCCGGCCGGGCTCAGGTGACCTGGGTGGGGGTCCAGATCAGGCTCTGGCTGGTGAACTGGGACCAGGACGGCAGCCCGGCCGGGCTCAGGTGACCTGGGTGGGGGTCCAGATCAGGCTCTGGCTGGTGAACATGGGGGACCTGGCGGACCAGGACGGCTGCCCGGCCGGGCTCAGGTGACCTGGGTGGGGGTCCAGATCAGGCTCTGGCTGGTGAACTGGGACCAGGACGGCAGCCCGGCCGGGCTCAGGTAACCTGGGTGGGGGTCCAGATCAGGCTCTGGCTGGTGAACTGGGACCAGGACGGCAGCCCGGCCGGGCTCAGGTGACCTGGGTGGGGGTCCAGATCAGGCTCTGGCTGGTGAACTGGGACCAGGACGGCAGCCCGGCCGGGCTCAGGTGACCTGGGTGGGGGTCCAGATCAGGCTCTGGCTGGTGAACTGGGACCAGGACGGCAGCCCGGCCGGGCTCAGGTGACCTGGGTGGGCGTCCAGATCAGGCTCTGGCTGGTGAACTGGCCGACCGATGATGCCGACCGGACAAATGGTCTCGCCTAGCCCGGCCACCATACAGCAGGTCCCTCAAGAGGCCTTCGATGAAGCACCAGTCGTAAATACACACCACTAATGATATCGCTGGCGAATGCACACTTTAATCACAGTACACTGTGTCCCGTCCTGTGGGAAATAAGGCGGGCGATGGTGCGACGCGGCCGGCGACCATTAGCACGGCAGCATCAGGCTGTCTGATGAAAATCTACATCTGGCCATCCGCCCCGGAAAACTTGGGTCGACACGCCGACACCGGTGGCGAATGGGATCATTTTTCAGCGAATCATTTGGAAGAGACGGCACAACGCTGAGCGCCGCCGCTGTCAGTCGACGGCGTTGCCGGCACACGGACGTCGGCGCCGACGGAGGCGCGTCCGTCGGCGCCGACGGAGGCGCGTCCGCACCAGAGCGTGCCGGCGGTGACGGCACATTCGCGCCTCGGTGTCATCGCCGATACTGGCCGTGACACCGCATTAGGTCCTCAGCGTTATCGTCGACACTGACCGTGACGGCACATTCGCGCCTCGGTATCATCGCCGATACTGGCCGTGACACCGCATTAGGTCCTCAGCGTTATCGTCGACACTGACCGTGACGGCACATTCGCGCCTCGGTGTCATCGCCGATACTGGCCGTGACACCGCATTAGGTCCTCAGCGTTATCGTCGACACTGACCGTGACGACACATTCGAATCTCAGTGTATCGCCGACACAGGCCGTGACACCGCATCAGCTTTTCAGTGTCATCGCCGACACTGGCCGTGACACCGCCTCAGGTCCGCAACGTCACCTGCGACGCCGCCACGACACCACGTGCGTCCGTCGGTGTCATGCCTGACGTCGGCAGATGGTGACCTGACATTTAACGCATTACGCATTTAGGCAGGCGGCGAGTAGGATCAGCCCTGTGGGCATGGGCCGTTCGTGTTCCGCCCGACCGTATGAGCGTGCTGCGCCACCTGGTGGCGGCTGGCGCGCCGCGATGGAGGCTGGAGCGCCGCGATGGCTTTCATTTGGCGCCAGCGCCCGATTGCATGCATTTTGGATGTGGCCGGACACACGCAATGAATAGTATATCGTGAAAGATAGATATAATTAACCATCCGCAGCTCGTTCGCAGCTGGCGATAGATAAAACCGTGTTGTGCCGGCCGGCTGGCATCTTCAGCCCTATTTCCGGGGACAGCCGGCTAAGCGTGTTGTGCCGGGTGGCGGGCCGGCAGGCTAGCATCTCTGGCCCTATTTCCGGGAACAGCCGGCTAAACTATGTGAAGAAGACGGCCGCGAGCGGCTTGGCATGCCGAGTTTACGGCCCAAGTCATTGTGGCACCCAGATCTTGGTGTCAGGATTTATGTCGGAAAGCCAACATAAGATCCACTCCAGCCAGGATAAAGCCCAACAGAAGATGCACTCCGCTCCCGGACCACGGGTTCGTCGCGAAACTTTTGATTCGGCAAATGTGTTTCTGCTGAATTTAGGCTCATATTTCCGGCCGACATTCCCATCACTAAGAAACAAGGCTGAATAAATCTGATTTTGAAAACAGATTCGGTGGCTGATAACGTACAGATATAATCGTGACGTCTAATTCTCTTGACCGACACCATAGCACGAGGACAGCGCTTTGCTACATAAATGTACGCTGGCCGACGGGGCTAACGCACCTCCTCCCCTCCCCCGACAACGCTGATATATGAACGGAACGTGAATTCAACTCAGCTGTCACTTCCACATGATATCTGAAATGATAAATGCCATTCAAACCGCGAGAAATACCCGGAAAGAAATGTGCGCAGTGTTGGAAGTCAGCAGCGCCACTGTTAAATTTACGGTTTCCCATTTCGAATTGCGGTTGCCATTAACCTTCAAAAAGTCCAATCACATGTTCAAAATGCCACCATTTGATGGCCGTTCCCAAGTGGAGGTTTGCATTGGCAGCCTCTAGACTTTCTTACCAGAGCAACCATTGCAGGTTGGGGGGAGAGTCCGGCAGCATGACCACCACAATGTGCCCCCACATGAGACCCACCACGCCGGTCATGACTTACTACACCAGGCATGACCAATTTAATCAGACACAAACCACTACATCAGACACAAACCACTGCACCAGTCACCATCCACCACGTCAATCAACCCAACATGCCAGTCATGCTCCACTACATCAGACACAAACCTCTACACCAGTCATGATCCACCACACCAATCACGACCCACGATACCAGTGTCACGATCCGCTACATCAGACACAAACCACTATACCAGTCATGATCCACCACACCAATCACGACCCACGATACCAGTGTCACGATCCGCTACATCAGCCACAAACCACTACACCAGTCATGATCCACCACACCAATCACGACCCACGATACCAGTGTCACGATCCGCTACATCAGACACAAACCACTATACCAGTCACGATCTACCACACCAATCACGACCCACGATACCAGTGTCACGATCCGCTACATCAGCCACAAACCACTACACCAGTCATGATCTACCACACCAATCACGACCCACGATACCAGTGTCACGATCCGCTACATCAGACACAAACCACTATACCAGTCACGATCTACCACAACAATCACGACCCACGATACCAGTGTCACGATCCGCTACATAAGACACAAACCTCTACACCAGTCATGATCCACCACACCAATCACGACCCACGATACCAGTGTCACGATCCACTACATCAGACACAAACCACTATACCAGTCACGATCTACCACAACAACCATGGCCCACCATCCTAGTACACTATCCACTACATCGACCACGTTTCACTACACCAGCGGGTGTCAACAGTAGCGCCACAGTAGTGTCACCCCTGGGCAACCGTACCATCTCTCCACCCGCGCATAAACTGAGAGGAACAATGGTCATGCCTGGACGAACCTCACACACAGGGCCAGACGTCACGCACGCGGACCAGGGCTGCATGTGAACGTGTCTCGTGTCCGGTCTCCACCGATCTCGAACGTTGGCACGTGACGCCGTCGAACACCGCCGGCGCATAATACCGGCGGCCAGTGTCCAACCACCAGCCTCGGCCGACGACCGTGGTGGGATAATGCTGCAGTCGGCCAGTGTCCAACCACCAGCCTCGGCCGACGACCGTGGTGGGATAATGTTGCAGTCGGCCAGTGTCCAACCATCAGCCTCGGCCGACGACCGTGGTGGGATAATGCTGCAGTCGGCCAGTGTCCAACCATCAGCCTCGGCCGACGACCGTGGTGGGATAATGCTGCGGACGGCCAGTGTCCAACCACCAGCCTCGGCCGACGACCGTGGTGGGATAATGCTGCAGTCGGCCAGTGTCCAACCATCAGCCTCGGCCGACGACCGTGGTGGGATAATGCTGCAGTCGGCCAGTGTCCAACCATCAGCCTCGGCCGACGACCGTGGTGGGATAATGCTGCGGACGGCCAGTGTCCAACCACCAGCCTCGGCCGACGACCGTGGTGGGATAATGCTGCAGTCGGCCAGTGTCCAACCATCAGCCTCGGCCGACGACCGTGGTGGGATAATGCTGCGGACGGCCAGTGTCCAACCACCAGCCTCGGCCGACGACCGTGGTGGGATAATGCTGCAGTCGGCCAGTGTCCAACCATCAGCCTCGGCCGACGACCGTGGTGTGATAATGCTGCAGTCGGCCAGTGTCCAACCACCAGCCTCGGCCGACGACCGTGGTGGGATAATGCTGCGAACGGCCAGTGTCCAACCACCAGCCTCGGCCGACGACCGTGGTGGGATAATGCTGCGGACGGCCAGTGTCCAACCATCAGCCTCGGCCGACGACCGTGGTGGGATAATGCTGCAGTCGGCCAGTGTCCAACCATCAGCCTCGGCCGACGACCGTGGTGGGATAATGCTGCAGTCGGCCAGTGTCCAACCATCAGCCTCGGCCGACGACCGTGGTGGGATAATGCTGCAGTCGGCCAGTGTCCAACCATCAGCCTCGGCCGACGACCGTGGTGGGATAATGCTGCAGTCGGCCAGTGTCCAACCATCAGCCTCGGCCGACGACCGTGGTGGGATAATGCTGCAGTCGGCCAGTGTCCAACCACCAGCCTCGGCCGACGACCGTGGTGGGATAATGCTGCGGACGGCCAGTGTCCAACCACCAGCCTCGGCCGACGACCGTGGTGTGATAATGCTGCGGACGGCCAGTGTCCAACCACCAGCCTCGGCCGACGACCGTGGTGGGATAATGCTGCGGACGGCCAGTGTCCAACCATCAGCCTCGGCCGACGACCGTGGTGGGATAATGCTGCGGACGGCCAGTGTCCAACCATCAGCCTCGGCCGACGACCGTGGTGGGATAATGCTGCAGTCGGCCAGTGTCCAACCATCAGCCTCGGCCGACGACCGTGGTGTGATAATGCTGCGGACGGCCAGTGTCCAACCACCAGCCTCGGCCGACGACCGTGGTGTGATAATGCTGCAGTCGGCCAGTGTCCAACCACCAGCCTCGGCCGACGACCGTGGTGGGATAATGCTGCGCCGTGCGAGCCCGAGTAAAGCTGCGTTGGGTGACTCTGAGACTATGTTTGAGCCTAGACAGCCGGTGCTGCACGCGTCCGAGGCAGACGGAGCTGGGCGAGTCTGCGACAGCCGGCGTGGTGTGAGCCTTAGAGGTGGTGCTATGTAGGTCTGAGGGCCGGTGCTATGCAAGTCTGAGAGCCGGTGTTGTGTGAGTTTGAGAGCCGGTGCTGAGCGAATCTGAGACAGCCGGTGCTGTGTGAGTCTGAGAGCCGGTGCTGTTTGAGTTGTGATGCGGAAGCCAGTTGTGTAGGAGTCTGCGACATCCGGTGCTGTGTGAATTTCAAAGAGAGTCGATGCTGTGTGGATCTGAGACAGCCGGTGCTGTGCATATCGGAGACAACTGGCGCCGCATAAGCATGAGACAGCCGGTGCTTTGTGAGTTGAGACAGCCGGTGCAGTGTGAGTTCAGACACCCGGTGCAGTGTGAGTTGAGCACCCGATGCTGTGTGAGTCTGAGAAAAGTGATACCATGTGAGCGTAACGCTGGGCAGAACCAGGGGAGGCTCAACAATACTATCTGTAATCTGACCACTATATGTAAATGTATAAATATCTGGAAATGAAGCAGTCAACAGCTCCCAGAAAGAGGCTGAGGAAGACCAGATGCGAATCTATGGTTGGGAATGGTGAAATCGGATCATTCCCTCTCTCCATAACCGATGCAAAAAAGCAAACTTCTGCGATTTTTTTACATTCTAGACACATTCCTTCACCTCCGCTCTGTATCGGCCGGACTGAGCGGTGCCGTGTGAGTGTTGCAGAGCGGTGCTGTGAGTCAGGCCGAGCGGGACAGTGTCCGGCCGATACAGAGCGGTGCTGTGAGTCAGACCGAGCGGGACAGTGTCCGGCCGATACAGAGCGGTGCTGTGAGTCAGACCGAGCGGGACAGTGTCCGGCCGATACAAAGCGGTGCTGTGAGTCAGACCGAGCGGGACAGTGTCCGGCCGATACAGAGCGGTGCTGTGAGTCAGACCGAGCGGGACAGTGTCCGGCCGATACAGAGCGGTGCTGTGAGTCAGGCCGAGCGGGGCAGTGTCCGGCCGATACAGAGCGGTGCTGTGAGTCAGGCCGAGCGGGGCAGTGTCCGGCCGATACAGAGCGGTGCTGTGAGTCAGGCCGAGCGGGGCAGTGTCCGGCCGATACAGAGCGGTGCTGTGAGTCAGGCCGAGCGGGGCAGTGTCCGGCCGATACAGAGCGGCGCTGCCCTCAGTTCCGCGTTCCGGGCGCCTTCGTCGACAGCAGCCGCGTGATTCGCTGAACGGTTCGTGGAACGGCGGCCGCCCACACCGCCGGCTGTCTCGATAGCTGTCCTAATGTCAGGCGCAGCGCGGCCCGTCACATGACAAGATCGCTCAGCACTCGACGCAAGCGTCCGCTCCCAGTTGGACCGCTCCCACCGGCGCCAACGACAGTTGTCTGACGAGGCGTAATTACTGCACAGAGGCTTGACTGGCAGCTGCATGCTGAGTGCGACATGCTCTACTAGTTACAACATGTACATACGCTTACACAGTGAGCAAACAAACGTCGGCCGATTTGGGCCCCACACGTCGACGATGTGTTTCTCCAGTCTCCACTTCGCCCAGATTTTGTCCGAATGTCGCCAGAATGCTTGCTCCGATTCCAGACAGCGCTGCATTTCCCCGCCGTTGAATGGCCCGAGTTGTCTTTCTATTAAATTCTTAAGCCAATGAGACTTTTATTGTTCTCTTCCAGCTACATCGAGTTAATCCGAAACAATTCCGACAAAATGAGGAATAAATTAGATAAACGTGGAGCGGCACGCACCAATCGAATGCGCCGGCCGGCGCCGGTAACGTATGTGACGACGGCCAGCGCCTGTTACGTCTGCGACGACGCGACTATGCCCGTCCGGGGAGCGCCACTTCTCGTGACATGGCCAGCACCGTGCGCAACGACCTACCTGCGGACCGACCCGGAGCCGCCCTCGGGCACACGACGGCACTTGTTTAACTTGGCCAAGAACAAATTGGGTCGACGGTATCGGCCAGAGGATCAAACGAGCGCATTAATCGGACGCGAGACTTGGGCTGAGGGAGCGCGTCCCCGCCAGCCGGTACCAATCCACCCTAATCCATTTACGCCGGACCTCACTGAAGGCACATGGGATACGTGGCGCGTTCCTTCCCAGGCAAACTTGGCTATAATGGAGCGGTGGGTCCAGCTGCGGCCGGTAATGGTCCGCGTGTGCCGGAGATGTCGATACAGGTTTGTGCAGCCCCTTGCGTGTGCTGCGACAAGTCGTGATACAGCAGCGCAACGGTCCGCGTGTGTTAACAACTGCAGTGCCAGGTAGGTAGGTCGTTCCGTGGTCAGCGATCAGGTCAGAACACCGGCAACCACGCTGTCACTCCACCAACAACCAGCGATGAGCAGCACCAGCTGTGTTGGCGCACGGAACACGTCGGGACCCACCAGCATAACCATGCAACACCAACATGGCGCTCGGAAGCTGAGAATGAATTGCAATGCAATCGACAAGTCTATCGGGACCACACCACAGGCACCACGCCGAGCTCGCAGCGGGACACCCTGGTCTCAGCTCAAATACCGAGATCGTGGTGCAACATCCCGTCCCGCAGAGACAGAGCCCTCGGCGCGACTGCCCTGCCACAGATCAGACACAGAGGAACGCAATCGCAGCGCAAATGCCTTGTTTCAGTGCGGATACATACCTCCCAAGCGTGACTGTTTTGTATCAGTTCAGACACGGAACACCCGGTGGAACTGTCTCGTCTCACTTCAGATACATAACTCCCAGTGCGACTGCCTTGTCTCAGTACCGACACATACTTCCCAACTCAGCTGCCTTGTATCAGTACGGATACATACTTTCCAGTGCAACTGCCTTGTCTCAGTACATATATATACCTCCCAGCGTGACTGTCTTGTCTCACTTCAGATACTACTCTCACTCCCATCGCGACTGTCTTTTTCAGTTGCGATTGAGCCCTGCGTCCTTCCCCTGCCTCGTGTGAGATTGAGCCCTGCGTCCTTCCCCTGCCTCGTGTGAGATTGAGTCCTGCGTCCTGCCCCTGCCTCGTATGAGACTGAGCCCTGCGTCCTGCCCCTTCCTCGTGTGAGATTGAGTCCTGCGTCCTGCCCCTGCCTCGTATGAGACTGAGCCCTGCGTCCTGCCCCTGCCTCGTATGAGACTGAGCCCTGCGTCCTGCCCCTTCCTCGTGTGAGACTGAGCCCTGCGTCCTGCCCCTGCCTCGTATGAGACTGAGCCCTGCGTCCTGCCCCTGCCTCGTATGAGACTGAGCCCTGCGTCCTGCCCCTGCCTCGTATGAGACTGAGCCCTGCGTCCTGCCCCTTCCTCGTGTGAGACTGAGCCCTGCGTCCTGCCCCTGCCTCGTATGAGACTGAGCCCTGCGTCCTGCCCCTGCCTCGTATGAGACTGAGCCCTGCGTCCTGCCCCTGCCTCGTATGAGACTGAGCCCTGCGTCCTGCCCCTTCCTCGTGTGAGACTGAGCCCTGCGTCCTGCCCCTGCCTCGTATGAGACTGAGCCCTGCGTCCTGCCCCGGCCTCGTATGAGACTGAGCCCTGCGTCCTGCCCCTGCCTCGTATGAGACTGAGCCCTGCGTCCTGCCCCTTCCTCGTGTGAGACTGAGCCCTGCGTCCTGCCCCTGCCTCGTATGAGACTGAGCCCTGCGTACTGCCCCTTCCTCGTGTGAGATTGAGTCCTGCGTCCTGCCCCTGCCTCGTATGAGACTGAGCCCTGCGTCCTGCCCCTGCCTCGTATGAGACTGAGCCCTGCGTCCTGCCCCTGCCTCGTATGAGACTGAGTCCTGCGTCCTGCCCCTGCCTCGTATGAGACTGAGTCCTGCGTCCTGCCCCTGCCTCGTATGAGACTGAGTCCTGCGTCCTGCCCCTGCCTCGTGTGAGATTGAGCCCTGCGTCCTGCCCCTGCCTCGTATGAGACCAGACACAGAGCCATTGGTGAGCGACTCAGGTAGCCTTTCGCCGGGGAAACTGATCAATCAGCATGCCCTCTTCTAGTTGCTCGTTTATCAAGTTGTCTAACGAGCTCCCAACACGAAAATAGTTCAAGTCACTTGATTTTAAACCCGGATGTTTTATCCCGGTGTTCAATTAGCAACGTACTGTAGCGACTGCCAGCAAACAAATTCAACTAGCGACGAGATCTAAGAGTGGTGCTCCACTTAGACATACAACTTTGGCATTTTCAGTTTCACTTTGCAGTTAGCTCCAACTCCCGTCAACTGAAATAATTTGGTCATCATAAACCAGAAAATCGTACGTAATTCGAGCTCTGACATGCTTATTTACAGTACGAGCTCACGGAAAGGAATTCATTAAAAACAAACCTTCAGAAGGCTTTCAAGATTGGTATTGGTGGCCACACAGAGCCAGAAGTGATCGAAAGTGTTTGCACACAAGAGCCCACATATTATGCCCTTCACACACGATGCTTACCTTACGATTGTTCATGTATTTGCGTTATCCAAACTGTTCTAAGCAGTCACAGCAATGCACAGCAGCTACGTTACGGGTTAACATGAAGTGCATTCGTGCGTGTGACAATAGGCTTCTTCCAATACTTGAGATTACCAATGCGTCACATGACACTTGCCTTGGCGAAATTCAGACATGCGAACAGTCTAACCAAAACATCACGTCTAACACTTGACAGTAGCAAACTGAAACAAACCTGTTTTCTTTACCAAACACCTCCGAAAATGGCGGCTAGCTGTCCTTCAGGATCGCACAATGCACGTGTCCAGTTGGCTACTATTGGAGAGCCAACTGGAGAGAGGGAGGGAGGGAGGGAGGGAGGGAGGGAGGGAGGGGGGAGGAGGGAGGGGGGGGGGGAGGGAGAGAGAGAGAGAGAGAGAGAGATAGAGATAGAGATAGAGATAGAGATAGAGATAGAGATAGAGATAGAGATAGAGATAGAGATAGAGATAGAGATAGAGATAGAGAGAGAGAGAGAGAGAGAGAGGGATGTTGTGTTGGTGCACCGACCGCCTGGAACCACCAGAATAACCAAACAACAGGAGACACGATGCTCGAGAGCTAGAAATGCAGATATGTGCCCATGTCTATAGCTTTTCATCTTTTAGTTATGCAGAACTTCACCCTGTGCCCCTCTTTGGCATCATGAACTATCCTTGGCATCATCTACAAATGCTACAGGAAACTGCATCAGAGGCAGTTGGCTTCGTGAGACATGTGCCGTGTTTACACGTCTCGACACGCTCGCGGCGGCTGCGGCTCGCAGCTGCCGTGCCGACGGCCGCGGACGTCGGTCGGCAGCGACAGCTGCGGCGTGTGCCATGTGCCGGCCGGTGTGGTCGTCTGCAGCGGGCGGTGCGCGCTGTCAGCGCTGGACGTGGCGGTGACGACGGGCCGACTATCGGCCGGCTATCGGCGCCGCAGCGGGCCGCGCGGCTGGCGGCCGGCGCCACTGACGGCCAGATAAGTCGCATGGCCCGTCACTCGCGCTATATCGCAGGCCAGCAGGTAATCTTTCGGGACGCGTTCGCCGGTCGTCCCATCTCTGGCGCCTAGCGCGGCGCTGCTGCGTGGCTGCCGGCCGGACGTCCAGGAACCCAGCCTGGCCAGGCAGACAACGGTGTAGAGGTGCCGAGTTCCCCATCCACCCTACCCCAGTAATGGTCATGCAATGAAGAATGCAACTTGACATGAGGGAGGATACCGTTAGCATATCAGCATAGACCCTCAGCATGAGAGGACCACATCTCCCACACCAACCTCGTCGGATTATCTTCTTATGGCGCTGGTATTAGCGCTCCAGATATTTATGCAAAATAATTTGTACTTGATTGATACTGTAAAATTGTTTTGTATTGATAGGCCAATTAATTCAGGTACTGGGTACCTAAGCGCTTGCTATTGTTATCAATTTCAGTAGTTCAAACCTATTCTCGACGTTGGTCTTCATGCTTGCACCTCAATGTCAATATTTGGAAGGTGTGGCGGTTGCTATGGAATGCGGACGTGTTCGCTTGCATTCCGAGCTCAGCTGAGTTTCTTATCAAGGGTTTATGGAATTGAATTAAATACTGTTTTTGGAAGAAATATCACATTTTGCATCGTTTGGTCACACGTATCTTAATTATTCAGTGTATTATTCATTCGACGGTATTATATAACCTAATCATTATTGGAAATACACCAGATTACTTCGGAATATGTTTGTTGTTTTATCACTGAAAGGCATAGTAAAATCACATCGATTGTAAAACAATAACAAAGTCGTGTACGAATTGCACTATTTGTGCTTACAAACCAAAATCTTTGTGAAACGTGATTTTCCACGGTATGTAATTTGTATCGCACTGTTTATTAACAAACTGTGTGAGCATAAAAACAATAGGGGAAACTGGCCTCAGATTGCAAACATAATTCAAAATGATCTTGATTGTTTTTGTCCCAACGGCACGTTTGTAAATATACTTTGAACATCTAATGATGCGATTGCTCCGGTTGCATGTTGGCATTTCTATA